>JZSA01003645.1:0-17936 GCA_000956155.1 Cotesia vestalis | reverse complement strand
TGAAAAAAAAAAAAAAAAAAAAAAAAATCGGTGTCTGCGGGAACCGAACTTGGGACCCAATGCTTGAATGACTAATTCATTACCTGTTTAGCTACGAGGCTAACTTGATGAGTAAGTGGATAGAGTTTCTAATAACTATAAGTAATATGAATCGTGTCCAATCGCATCCATCGATGCGTAATGAACAAAGTATTTTATCAAATTTGCAAATTATTAATTATCAATATACGGTGATAGAAAGATTTATTAACTATTAAAAAATTAATTCATTCGAAGACAATTATTTGATTTATTCAATTCTAACGAATATTTTTTAACATTCATAAAATATTTATTTAGGAGGAAAGTATGTTTAGTAAAATAGTTTACAAGTATTTATTAATAGTTAACAAATATAGTTATATCTGGTTAGATATAATAAAATATTTTTGTCTGATGTATTTTTCAATCCAAATATTGTTATATCTGTTTAGATCTGATCAGATATGACTAGATCTGATCATGTCTGATGAATTTTTCAACTCAGATATAGTTATATCTGTTTAGATCTGATCAGATATGACTAGATCTGTTCATGTCTGATGTATTTTTCAACTCAGATATACACGGAAAAAAAAAACTGTTGCTGCTACAGGCGTGGTTCTGTAGCAGCTACAAGCGTGATTTTGTAGCAGTTACAGGTGTGGGCCTGTAGCAGCTGCAGGCGTGGTTCTGTGGTAGCTACAGGCCTACTATACAGTCAAAAAGAATAGACTACTTTTTTAAAACGAGAGTAACTTATATTTAAAAAAATGTCATTGAAATATAACACATATCGATCGATGAGCCAAAGTTTTATGTAACTCTATCCAAAATTGCTAATTTATAAAAAATTTTTGCCAAGAAAGTTATATCTGTTTAGATCTGATCAGATATGACTAGATTTGATTATGTCTCCAATCCCATATCTGATCAGATATAAACCTTTTTCCCCGGGTATGACTAATATTTGAACATTCAAAAGAAAAAAAGTTCTATTTAATGAGAATATAATGATAAAAATTTCCCAGTCTGAGTTCGAGTGCCACAATGTATTCAAGAAATACCTTTGAACTCTTTGGATATTTCTTCTAATGTTTAAACTCCATTTATTTGTTTGTTCCGGTTTTACAATCTTAAATGCATTAAGGTCTCAGACTGGACATCTAAGTAAGGGATATGAACTCTAGTTATTTTCTTATCTGGTCTACGAACAACGAAAATTATGACGGTCTTTAATATTATATAAAAAAGATAAAAGTTATAAAAAAAAATATTTAAATAACACATACACACATACATACATAGTAACACGTACATACATAGTAACACTCTCGCGGGAACAGTCAGGAAAACTCTCTAGAACCTCGAAACGTCGAGATCTGATGAGAATTTGTTTTTTGCAAAACGGGGTAAAACCAATAACTTCCCGATTTTCGAAAATCATGTTCGCACACCCATACGCACACACATACACACATATATACATACATACAGCCGCACAAACACGATTGCGGAAATAGTCAAGAAAGCGTCCTGTGACCTTAAAACGTCGAGATCTGATGAAAACTCGATTTTCGCAAACTAATGATGTTAATTAGAGATGTAAAATTTAATCATCTTGTGTCCATGGACTTTGGATCGTCTCCTTCATATTAGTTATGACTGGGAAATCAGGTGCTCAGACCCTTATTATTCAAACTCTTACAATTTAGAACTCGAGAATTTCAATATCTCACTTTCATGACAACGCCGCTTCAGAAATTAGTTCTTCGAGCTCAAAAGTTGGATACGAGTTTCATAGAACGCTATTTTTTGAATTTTCAAATCGCAATAACTTTTGAATGAATCGACCGATTTCCACAAGGTTGGAGGCATTTGACGTGATTTTTGAAGCCTTATGATGAATCTTTAAGTTTGAATTGATCCAACAAAAAATTCCCGAGTAATTCCGGAAAAACACTTTTTTCGGTTTTCTTCCGTTTACAATATCTCTCTAACGGATCAACCGATTTTTACCAACTTAGCGGCGATCGACGTGGTTTTTTGATGTTAAGAGCTGATTAGTTTTTAAAATTGATTAGTAAAGCAGTTTAAAAGTTATTAGAAGAACAAACTACTTTCGAAAAAATTTCTTAACTTCCCGCTAAGAAAATTGAAAATTTTCAAAAATCGCGAAGTTATTGATTTTACTTCGTTTTTCGAGAATCGAGTTTTCTTTAGAACTTGACGTTTTGAGGTCCTAGGAAGCTACCCTGATTATCAGGGGTGATCGTATCAGTCTCGTGTCTGTAAAAATAGTTTCTTCGGTGCCCTTCTGTAGTCCTTTCACCGATTACAATTGAAGAACGCGTGTTCGGCGTTATCAACTTTGTCTGGGCAGTATTTGCACGTTGGTGTGCTGTGCAAACCCATCTTGAAAAGATAAGCATTGAACTGCCCATATCTCCACATCGTAGAGTAATATCGAATGAACTACTTTTAGACGCACCCTCCTTTTCATGTTTTGTGGTCCTACCGTGTCGGTCATGATTCTCGACAGGTTGGATACTATCTTGTTAGCTTTCGCGCAAGCATTTTCAAAGTGTTCTCGGAAAGATAGCTTTTTGTCGATCACTACTCCTAAATAACGCAGTGTCCTTGTAGATGTCAGTAGTGTCCCATCCATGTCGATAGCGAAAGGTTTTACGAACCACTTTTGTTGAGTCAAGACGACGATCTCGATTTTCTATTTCTCATAGTCCGCGTTTCATAGGTCGGGCCCCATGATTGAAACTTACGGCACGCCAGCTGTTATGTCATGTTCTTGTGGGCCTTCCGTCGTTTCCGCTATCAGCTTTCTTTTATTTATCAACTACTGCCAGATTTTCTTCTGGCTTTTCGTCGAATTTGTGCTCCAAGGCATCTAGGAGTCACCTCAATTCGCGCCGTTAAAGACAATTGTAATGTCTAATGTGAGGACAAGACACACTTTGCGGGCTTTGAGGCTACCATACCATGCTTCTCTCGCTGTCTTTACGCCTTTCTGGATCACTTCGACTGACAATCGTCCTTTCCGAAAGCCATGTTGGTTTGTAGCAAAGCCTCCAGCATGATCGATGTCGTTGCGTAGTCTTCCCTGTATGAGCTGTTCGAGCAGTTTCCCAGCAATGTTGAGCATGCAGAGTGGTCTGAACGACGAAGGTGTTACAGAGCTACCTTTACCTTTGTCTAACAGAACCAATTTCTGCCGCTTCCAAGCCGTTAAAAACGTGCCGGTTGCTAGGCATGCGTTGTACGCGTTTCGTAGTATATCTGGGTATAGTAAGGCTACAATCTTGATCATCGATGCCAGGATACCATCAGGGCCAGGCGCTTTTCCGGTCTTGAGAGTCTTCGCCGCGTCCTGTTGTTCCCTGGTTTTAAAAGGTGTTACGCTGTTTTTCATATAATGTCTTTTTTCCCGTGGTGATTATATGGGAAACAGCTCCGCTATGATGCCGCTTATGAAAGCAGGTAGTTTCGGCGCTTCTGGTGGAACCTTCTCAAGTCGTTTGACAACAATTTGGTAGGCTTTACCCCAGATGTCTTTGTCAAGATCGTTACAGATCTTTTGCCACAATTCCGCTTTGCTTGCTTTGATAGCCCGGTTCAGATTCTTTTTGGCTCGCTTGTACTCGCTTGTACTCGCGGAATACAGGCGTCACATAAGGCAGCAATTTCTTTCATCGTATTCAATACTGTTTTTCCACTCTCGCGGTGGGTGTTGGGGATCGGGTTGTTTCGCAGAGTAGACCAGCTTTGTGTGAGTGACTCTCGCAGTGTCTCTACATCAAACTTCCTGGTGTTACACTCCCGCTTAGAAAGGTCGCGTTGTAAAACCGGAGCAAATGCCAGTCAAACATCTAATGTCACAAACTGGTGATCACTGCCACGGTATTCTTCGGATACAGTCCAGTCTTCGATCATGTTGGCAGTCCTTGGAGTCGCCAACAAAGTGTCGAGGATATATTCTAGGTACCCTGGTCTTCTAAAGGCCGTCGTGCTCCCGGTATTCAGCACTATGAGGTCGAGTCTAGCCGCAATGTCAGCAACGTCGTTACCTCTGGGTCGGAGAAAGCAACGTCCCATTTGGCCGATTTAGCGTTGAAGTCACCAGCTACGATGATTTCGCCGTCGAACTTAGTGATCGCATCTTTTATATTTGCCAGTTTCTGTCGGATCACACTGATCTCTTTATTTCGGGAGAAATAGACGCTCATGAAGAAGGTTGTGGGAGTTTAAATCCAGAAAAAATCTGCTCCACTTCCGCTGTTGTTGGCGGTAACGTTCTTTGTGTTCATAATCCGAATCGCAGACATGCCAGTTTCTTTGGCGAACCATGATCTATCTTCTAGATTTAGATATTGCTCGCAGATGAAACAAACGTCGATTTTCCCTTCAAAGACTCGCTGGCGAAGTAAGTTCTGTGCCGACGCATATTTATTCAGATTTCCTTGTAGTATGCACGTCATTTCTAACCTCTCGTAGCTTCGGCTAGTGTGGTGCGGAATAGCTTATAAGCCCCGATGGCAGAAATATGACATAAGCCATCTTGAGCTTCTTTGTCCGGTGTACAGAGGAAGCATTTTGGCTTCTCCATGCAGTTCACGGACTTGTGGTTTTCTCCGCCACATTTGTAGCAACACTTGTTTCTGTCCGGTCCCGTACAGTTTCGCGTTTGGTGCCCAAATCCAAGGCATTCAAAGCATCGGGTTACTTTCGCAACTGGGTGAATGCAACAGTTAACCCATTCGATCTTCATGTGGGCCTTGTCAAGGATCTTGATCGCGCTCGTCTCGTCTATCTCGCAGAAGGCTGCCCGATTGTCTCGTGGTGTAGGTTGTGTCAAGTTCACACGTTTCATGTCCAGGCTGTCGGTGAAGTCGCGTTTGAGTGCTTCATGGACGTCGCTCTCGGTAGAAACTCTATCCAAGTCAAAGATCCCAAATGCTGTTTTTGGTGTGAGCGTTTTGACCGTGCCGATGTTAGCGGTTGCTGTTTTTATCGTAGCCGTAAAAGTAGCAGTGTCTTCAGTCTTGCGACCAATTTCTAGAAGAAAGCCCCCGAGCTTTTGTTTATTTGATAGACTTTATATCTACTCCAGTCTCCGTCGGGTTAACCTTAGCCTTAAATTTCGTGAGGAGATCGGCTTACGCTCGCTCTTCAACTGGTTGGACAAGCACAGCATTTATTCTTGTCTTCTTCCTCCTCGGTTTTTTAGAGCCACCCGTACTAGGTTTTTTCTGGGCTTCAGTAGATTGTGACGTTGGCTCTTGTTCTGTTTCCTTCTTTTTTTTTTTTGCCGAGTGACTTTGGACCAGGTATCGTCCTGGGCTGTCTTTTCGGTGCTGGCTTGTCAATTGCTGGGGAAGAGCTGAGCTTGGAGAGCAACCTCTTCTTGTTGTTCTTCTTTCCTTGCTATGGTGGTTTCTCAGGAGGGACTAAAAGTGGCTGTGGTTGTGTGGTCATCCACGGAGATGTTTGAGTCGTTCCATAAGCAATTGTTGGCCGATGACGGTCGGTAGAGAGTTGATCCTTTCTCGGTTAATATGAGTATTGACGGGAGCAATAGATCCTTCACTCTTTATAGAAACGTTGCTCGGTTGTCCGTTCTCTTCCATCTGGACCATCTTCAACCTGGGCAGGTGCCTGATACGGGACCCAACAAACCCGACACGAGGTATGTGTGTGTGTGTGTGTGTGTGTGTGTGTGTGTGTGTGTGTGTGTGTGTGTGTGTGTGTGTGTGTGTGTGTGTTTGGAAGAAGCTCGGGCGTTTCCGCTAAAAATTCAAAATTTGACCGCAAGTGCCCAATTAAATCTGCTGTTAAAAATTCTATGAAAATCGAATAAATCCTCTCCCCCCAAAATATCTCAGAAAATGGTCCTCCACGGAAGTTACATTTTGGCACACCCTAATATATATGTATATATATATATTGCCTACAAAGAGATGAAAATGCTTTACCGTTTGCAAATTTATTACTTGATATAGGAGAAGGAAGACGTCCGATGAAAATGGAGAAGTTACTCTAACAGAAAAATTATGTGAAGTAGTACCCTCTTTAGAAGAACTAATAAAAAAAGTATATCCAGATATATATGATATCAAAAATAAAGATGACTCTTGGTTATCTGAGAGAGTAATATTATGTAGTAAAAATGATGCAGTGGCGAAAACTAATAATATAATTATCGACAAGTTTAAAGCAAATGAAATGGATTTTAATTCGATTAATAATACAGTTAATCAAGATGATGTGACAAATTATACTATTGAATTTTCAAACTCAATAAATGTTCCTGGGCTTCCATCTCACAGAATTGAATTAAAAGTAGGAGCTCCGATTATTTTATTGAGAAATTTACATCCTTCTAAACTTTGTAATGGGACAAGATTACGAATTATCAAACTTCAAAAAAATCTCATTGAGGCGACTATATTGACTGGGTCAGGAAAAGGAGAGACTGTATTTATTCCTCGCATACCTCTCATACCAAATAATTTTCCGTTCGAATTTAAACGTATTCAATTTCCCTTCAGTCTTTCATTTACAATGACAATAAATAAATCTCATGGCCAAATACTGAACACTGCTGAGATATAACTTCGGACTTCCTGTTTTTCGCATGGACAATTGTATGTTGCACTATCCAGAGTTAAATCAAATAAAATTTTGTATGTTTACATTGATAAGGAGAAAACAAAAAATATAGTTTATAGTGAAGTATTCGAATAAATGATTAAGTATTTGAAAATATGTGATAACATTGAATATTCATTATTTGTATTATTTACAACAGAATTTTAAATTTTAATAGCCTGAAAATTAATTTATCATTCGTTTTACGTACATGGAGATATTTCATCATTAATATTTATTTAAATAAATGTAATAGAAAATTTAGATTATTTTTATTTTCAACCTTATAACTAATTTGTATGTTATTCGAAGATTTATTAACGACGGTGAGAATATTTTTAATAAATGTTCTCTTTTGTTTTGTCAAATACACAACTTCAAGGATATATGAAAAGTAATATTTATATCTGACATTATAATACGTCAAAAATAATTTTAACCTATTTTTACGACATAGTATTTATAAAAATAATTTTAATAACACTGATTATCGTCATCGACATAATTTTATCTGTCGCTGATTAATTTTATCTTTTATTATTTGTAGCTGAATTTTCAGAGTTGAAATTCATTTAATTTTTATATTTAATTTTATCTTCCACAAATTATTCAATTTTACTATTTTTTATAATAACAATAACGAGAATAATGATGTCTAAAGACGAATTAAGTGTAGCAGAACTATATAATTATGCAGATAAGACATTTTGAGAGCAGATTTGGTCATTTAATATCACAAACCAAATAATCGGTTAGTAATTATCAATAAAATCTAACGGGTAATATTTAAAATTAAAGTATCACAAAAAATTTATGAAGTTTTCATAGCCTTTAAATTTTTTTAACTTCCTGCTAAAAAAATTGAAAATTTTCAAGAAATCGGGAAGTTATTGGTTTTACCCCGGTTTGAAAAAATCGAGTTTTCATCAGATCTTGACGTTTTGAGGTCCTAGGAAGCTTCCCTGACTATTCCTGAGAGGGTGTCACTCCGTCTGTATGTTCACCCCTCCGTCGGCCCTCTGGTGCCCAGCTCCTGACGGATGGCTAGTGCCACCCCGCAGGCCCTATTCCGCGATACCAAAAGGCAGAGTGAATATTATCCACCTTTCCCTCACCTACTCGGCTGTGGTTGCCACTTTTTGGCAAAAGGTCTCCAGGTGGAGAGTCGCCTTTACTCGTGGGTAAAAAAGCTCTTACCTGTGGTAGTCCTCGCCAGGTAGAGTGGACTCTCTCTTCAATTTCCTCGGCCAGAAGTCTCTAAACAAGAAAATTAAACCCAAGAGAAAGTTGCTCATCGGCGGGAAACTTTTGGGCTTCATCAACCCAAAAGGTTTTACTAAAAGCAAACGATCTTGGCGAATTATTGCCATCTATCGCTCGCCGTCGAACTTCTGAAAATTACAAATTTAAATTCAACCAAATGTCAAACTCACTCAATCAATTCAACAAATTACATAAATTTCATCTGAATTTCACTCCCATACTAATTTGTCGAGGGGACTTAGAAAAAATAAACTTTCAAACAAAATTAATTTCCAAAAAATAATTAATTGGATATTTCGAATCTATTCAAAATATTTAATTAATCCTTCATTTCGACTCAATTCAATTTTTGTTCTTTCTTTAAAACAAAAATTATCGCTACGTTAATTCGCTCTTATCAGCTCGGCAGTTTTTACTGCGAGCGAACAAACGACGAATTATCCGCCATCTATCGCGGCGATGGCGAACTATTCCAAACATTAAGCAAAATGATACTAGACTTATTCTTGATGAAACGACGTGATTATTAATATTTTCACATAAACAATTACTAACAACATTAATAATAATAATAATAATAATGTTAATAATAATAATTCATAGTAAACTCCTGAACAATAATTAACAGAAAATACATAAATTTTTGCGACATGGCCGTCGACACGATCACGGTAGCGATGGCTCGCGTTCGTCGATGAGCCCCGTGATGTCGGCTCTCGCTGCTCGCGACACCCCTCCGCCTCCCCGCTTATAATACCTTCTTCACAGTATTTATGTATGTATGTCTGTATGTCTGTGTGTGTGTGTGTGCGTGTGTATGTATGTATGTATGTATGTATGTAACCCTTTTATAACTTTTGAACGGCTTGACCGACGAATTCCAAAAACAAATCACCTCAACATCAAAAAATTGCGTCGAACGCCGCCAGTGCGGTCAAAATCGGTTGATTCGTTCGTGAGTTATCGTGAACGAAAGAAAACCGAAAAAAGTGTTCTTTCGGGATTACTCTTAAATTTTTGATTTGATCAATTAAAACCTGAAAATTACTTATGAGGATGATAAAACTGCGTCGAATGCCACCAAATGCGTGAAAATCGGTTGATCCATTCAAAAGTTATTGCGATTTGAAAAATCCAAAAATAGTGTTCTACGAAACTTCTATCAGACTTTTGAACTGGGAGAGCTCAAATGCATCAAAATATTATCTCTCCGAACTCAGTGAGCTCAAAATATCACATAAATTATATTTTGAGCTCAAAAATCTCAAAAATGTCATAAGTACAATTTCAAGCGCTCAGGTATAGAATAAGCGGGAAGTTGCAGGGATGGCCTTTAGGGTGAACCGTTTTCCTAATTTTTTTGATAGATTACATTTCAGCCTGTTCATGTATGATCAGGCCTGAAATTGGACCTGATCAGGCCTGTTAATGTATGACCAGACCTGAAATTAAACATGATCATGCCTGATGAGACCTGTCCATGCCTGTTCATGTCTGAAGTGTTAAATACGCCCAGGCCTGTCCATGCCTGATCAGACCTGTTCATATCTGAAGCGTTAAATACCTCAGGCCTGTTCATCCCGTTAAAAAATGATCAGACCTGACCATGCCTGTTCATGTATGATCAGGCCTGACATTGGACCTGATCAGGCCTGCTCATGTCTGATTTTTTTTTTTGTTCTATTTTTAAAATTAATTTGTTCCGTATGACGCATCAATTTCTATCCCCTTATTAATTTTAAATGTACAACTTTCATTAAAAATATCGGCTTAAGCATAAAGTTTTTGATATTCCATGCCAAAACGATGATTTTTAGCTATGATTTTTGACGCAATGACATAAAATTTCTTACTGTGTTCCAAGGAATACGCGAAAAACAAGATTTTGAGTAAAATTTAAGTTTGATTGCGTGCAAATACCAAAATAGATCAGTTGATATCGATAGGCGATAAGTCCTTTCAAGGTGTCTGTTGTTATCTTAAGCTACGCCTTGGTTCATTGCTGTAGTATGAAAGATTGCTGAATTGTAGAACACACAGATAATTCTTAGTTACCCATACGTTTTGAATAAAAAAAAAAAACTTTACTTAAAAGAAAACAAAATTATAATTCTGGAATAAACCTTAAAGAAATTTTTTTTTATTACTTTGCATAGAGCCACATGTTAATAGAGCAAAAAAAATACATATCCGTTTTAAACAAATAACTCTGATATATAATAAATTATTAATAATTAATAAACTAGGCATAGTTAACTTCCTTAACTGTAAAGATAAGTCATGTATGAAATTAAAATTACTTGAAGTAGTTTGAAAGATACCTCTAAATTAAAGATAAGTTATATGGTCAAGAGGTAAAGCAGCAGTCTGGAGAGCGCGGCGTCTACGGTTCGAATCCCCACAGATACAACTTTTGTTGTTTTGGACCTGATCGAGTCAGACATAAACAGATCCGATCAGACTTGACCATGCCTGACCAGACCTGGTCAGGCATGGTCATTTTTCATGCCTGATCAGGCCTGAAGACTCATGCCTGTTCATGGCTGATCAGGTTTGATCATTTTTTTCCCGGAATATAACATAATAACATTTAAGCATAAAAAAAAAGAAATATAAAAATCAATAAAAATTAAATAAATAAAAATTGTGTTACCAAGAAGGAATTGTGATAAATAATTGATAAATTACATTGAAATTAATATTAAGATTTTAAAATAGCAGCAAATATACCAGGAATTTACCAAGTATATCAAATTTACCGGTTGGTTAGTATTTATATGATTATCAATAAGTTGTTTAATATCATCAAATAAGGAATGTAAAAGCTTTTTTCTTAGTATTTTAAAAATTTTGATGATAAAATTTGAGTATGTAATTTTAATAGATTAACTGGAGTTATATCTAATATAATTGGCGTCAAAACCAGTAACATGATATAATATTTCATGTTTACGGTGGAAGAGGGTGATACCCTCGTGGAAATAATTCTCTGAAAAAACTCTTGAAAAGTCTTTATAACTCTGAATAAGACTTTTCGAAAGTCTTTACATCCCTAACTAAGTGAAGAAAAGACTTAATAAGTCTTCAAAACTCTGCAAAACTCTTCAAAATTCAAATTTTCCCTACAATTTCGGACTTTCTCAAAGAGTTATTAAGACTTGATAAGACTTATTCAGTTTTACAGGAAAAGAAGAGAATATTTCTTTTCAAAAAAATTTTTTTCAAATAATATTTTCATCACGAAAATACTTTGATGGGCATCGAATCACTCATAGTTGAGCAAGTCAAAACATCAACAGCAAATGAAATGCACTTGATGTTGAAAACAGATACTACTCAAAGAGTAAATCCAATTGGTATTTAATTCGGACTATCAAATATTAAAGTCAACTTTCTAGGTAGGAAAGAATTTTCTAACCACACGCCATCTGCTGGAATTAATTGATACCTAACATATTTTAGCTTACGAATTTACAGTTAGAATCTTTGAGTGTTCTTAGTTTCTAATAGGTGGCGTGTGGTTAGAAAATTCTTTCCTACCTAGAAAGTTGACTTTAATATTTGATAGTCCGAATTAAATACCAATTGGATTTACTCTTTGAGTAGTATCTGTTTCCAACATCAAGTGCACTTCATTTGCTGTTGATGTTTTGACTTGCTCAACTATGAGTGATTCGATGCCCATCAAAGTATTTTCGTGATGAAAATATTATTTGAAAAAAATTTTTTTAAAACATGCATTAATTCTTTTTTATAGTTTTATTTTCAATTTTCTCTAATTCTGATAAGTAATTTTTTTGAAAAGAAATATTCTCTTCTTTTCCTGTAAAACTGAATAAGTCTTATCAAGTCTTAATAACTCTTTGAGAAATTCCGAAATTGCAGGGAAAATTTGACTTTTGAAGAGTATTGCAGAGTTTTGAAGACTTATTAAGTCTTTTCTTTACTTAGTTAGGGATGTAAAGACTTTCGAAAAGTCTTATTTAGAGTTATAAAGACTTTTCAAGAGTTTTTTCAGAGAATTATTTCCATAAGGGATATGTAAATATAAACTTTTGAATAAATGCTGTTTTTTGAACATCGTTGACTCCCGAAAATATAATATATGAACATTTTCGCTAACTTCCACGATGAAACTCAATGCAATAGTTACATATGTCACAGGGATTTTTGTTTCCCGTGTGCGTCCCTCCCTGCGCCTAGTGTTGGCAACAGATCCAGACTCGGTGTGTCTCTCAATTTTTACTCTTTTGTACTAATTTTATTCATTTATTTATTGTATTTTATTTATTATCATTTATACTTGGGAATTCATATTTTATTGTTATTAGTTCTTAAGTATTAATTTGATTTTTGTTTCAGATATTAATATTGAATTGTTTATAATTGTTTTATTTTATCATTCATCGCCGTAAACCATTGCCATATTTGTATCTAATTTTGTTGCAAGCTTGTTTTAGCATTTCGAGCCGAGGTCCAACGATGGGTATCGGGACAGGTGATGAAGAAAATGTTCCACTAAAAAAAAAAAAAAAAAAAAACAAAGTTGAAAAGCTACAATAATAAAGCGTTAGAAAACCTGCATTAATTGAGAAACACAGTGATAATTGATATTTTCGCAAAATGATAAAAATTCGAGTCATAATTATTAATTTAAATAAATAAATTGATTAATTAATTTAAATTATATTTACATTTTATAAAATTTATTTAAACAGATAAATTTAATTAAATAAATAAAAGTGTAGGTACTGTTTCTAGATTAATGTATAATGAATGATTTATTTCTATGATCTCTTTTTTCTTATGTATAATTTATCTTTTTCTTATTTATACTATAAAATTTAAAGATAAATAAATATTTTCAAAATCTGTTAATTATACTTTCGAAAACAATCGAATAATGTAATTTTTTGAATTTTGATAGATCAAAATTTCATTGGTATTTAGATGGTAGTATGGACCAATGCCGTGTAACTAACATTAAAAAGATAGATTGTTTACTTCCTAGCAGAACGATTTTGTTTTTTTTTTTTTTTTGGTTAATTTCTATTTGCCGTAGGGTTTGATTTTTTTGTTTCCCTTTGCGATAAAAGTGCAACAAAGATATAGTACGGTTTCTCTCAATGAGTGCAAATAGAAAACAAAAGGAACGGTTCCTAACGGCATGGCAGCATTCAACGTAGTTTTTTAAGCCTCATAAAGAATCTCCAAGTTCGAATCGATCGAACTAAGAATTCCGAAATAATTCCTCAGAAACACTTTTTTCTCTTTTCTTGCGTTCACGATATCTTTCGAACGAATTAACCGATTTTGGAGGTATATATATATATATAGACATACTGACATCATCGCGAAAACATTCAGGGAAGCTTTCTCAGACCTCAAAACGTTGAAATCTGATGAGAACTCGATTTTCGAAAAACGGGATAAAACCAATAACTTCTCGATTATTGAAAATTTTTAATTTTCTAAGCGGAAAGTTAAAAAAATCATAAAAAAGTTTTTTTTTTCGAATAACATCGAAATTTCCGCTCCGATCAATTCGTGTTTAATATATATTATAGAAATTGTAAAATTGCTGCCAACGGCGTCACAATCGGACGATTTGTTCGTGAGTTGTCGTTGTCGAAAGAAAACCGAAAAAAGTGTTTTTTTTTTTTGGATTACTCAGGAATTCTTAGTTCGATTATCCTTAGTTGAATTGTATTCAAAATCTAAGTTTGGCCAAGCCCTTTCGAATGGCACCAAACGTGATAAAATCGGTAAGGCCGTTCAAAAGTCGCAGCAATCTTACGCATCATTGGGTACAAGAATCCCCAATCGTTCTGCTGTTGTTTTTTTTCAGCCCGCTGTAGGAGTGCGTAACCGCGTCTTTGCGGGTGCACAAATGTTAGACTTTCTGTCTCACAATCGAAGCCGAAAATAGGTACTTTCGGCCAGGAATGAAGAAAAAAAATCTGGAAAATGGTTGACCATAAAGGCCATCCCTGCAACTTCCCGCTAATTCCAAATCTAAGATCTTAAAATTGTACTTATGAGGTTTTTGAGTTCTTCGAGCTCAAACATATAATTTATCTGTTATTTTGAGCTCAAAGAGTTAGCTGATTTATTTTTGTGCTAAATGTGTTGCTTTTTTTGTTGCTAATTAGACGCTCTATTTAGAATATTGTTTCTTTTTTAGATTCCGTAAATCAATAACAATATCCGTCTAAGATGGGTCTTGCCGCTGCTAGTTTGATACGCCCGAAAAATCCCATCAAGGCAGTTTTTTCGTTTTCTTTTCTAAAGTAACAGCATAGTAAATATTTGATTCCACTTGTTATGGTTATCTTAAATGTATACGTTAAGTTAACTGTTAACTACTATGTATAACTATTTTCCTGTAAGTGGAGATCGTCAAAGAAATAAAAAACTTGAGTTTTTTGATTTTTTGGAGTAGTGAATTTTGATTTGAAACTTTATTAATATTAACATTATTCTAATTTTGCTTACCTTATAACTTTTGAACCATTACGGAAGATGGCCATCGACACCATTGTTCCTAATTCATTAGCTGTTAAAGAAAGCTCTCGAAATTCAGCCTGCTCAATTCGAATTTCATAATCCCCATGGAGCCTTCGTCCTCGAAAATACTTACTCCAATCAGTGTTCTGATCATCGATAACTAACAGAGTAAAACAGCGATCTTTATTGTATGCATGGCCTCGATTTGATCCACTTACGGCTGCCCCGAGAATTGATGCACCCTAGAATTGATTGTTATTTTTTTAATTTCAAAATTTAGCATCATTTCGTAAATTATCGTAACCAAGCATTGAAGAGTGTTAAAAAAGTACAACAATATTCGAGATTTAACAAAGTAATAAGTCAGAATTTCTTAAGCGGGCCACTAAAAATCGACTATCCGATTTTGATATATCTATGAGCATATCTTGGTAGCGTTATAAGTTGCTACGCCGAGCGTTGCTCCTGCCGAGCTTCCGAACATACTTCTACCTTCTGCAATTTTCCAGGCTAAATAAAACTTGAAAAATAAATGACATTTATTAAAATTTAGAATTTATTTCTTTACAGATTTTGTAACTTTCATGACAGAACTTTTGCAATAATTTGAAATAATTTCACACTCAAGGGAATTATTCTTACACGGCTTGAACGAATGAAATGTACGAAATTTTTTTTTCAAAAAAAATTTTTAGTTATTTGATAAGCCAAAAATTTTTATTAAACTCAAATTAGCAGGCTAGACTGTTTGATTTTATTTAAAAACATTAGTAATGAAAAAAAATTTTTATAAAAAATTTAGTATTTTTTTTTCTTATTTTACCTTAAATTTTTTTTAATTTTCTTCATTGGAACTTACAAAAAATTAAAAGTTTCGATGTTGTTTTCAAAATAATTAATTTTTATTGATGCAAAATTGTTTGGATGAAGAAAATTATTGATATTTAGCTGTTACAATAGTTTTGTCATTGCATATATAGACAAAACTATTAATGGAACCAACAAAACCATTAATGGAACCCGTACATTTCATTCGTTCAAGCTGTGTAAAAATAATTCCCTTGAATGTAAAATTATTTCAAATTATTGCAGAAGTTCTGTCATGAAAGTTACAAAATCTGTAAAGAAATAAATTCTAAATTTTAATAAATGTCATTTATTTTTAAAGTTTTATTTAGCCTGGAAAATTGCAGAAGGTAGAAGTATGTTTGGAAGCTCGGCGTAGGAGCAGCGCTCGGCGTAGCACGTCCGCCTCGGCCGCTGTCTACCACATTCAATCGTTCATATCTTTTTCCTGGTAAGAGAGCACTAAAATTTATGATGGAAAAAATTAAGGGATCAAAAAAAAATTCCAAATTTTTGGGCAGTTTTCAACAGGCCGTAACTTCGAGACAAATAGTCGTACAGGAAATAAAATAAAAAAGGAAATTGTAGCTCCAAGTGTCTAGTTTTTGGATTCAAACTTTAAAATTTTGTACCCTCCACGGTTTTTGAGTAATCGTAGAAAAACCAGCAACAAAAAAATTTCCAAAATTTTTGAAGTGAAACTTCTTTATCGACGTATGGGAGAAATTTTGTAGCAATGTAAAAAAAATCGTCACGTTTTTCGGTTACGCGCCATGTTGCTTTTTTTTATCAAAGTTTAGTATAATGACGTAAAGAATATCATATAATATATGATAATAATATCAAAAATATGTTAGTTTTGAAGTTTGGTTTAAAATAAGAATAACAATATATTAATTTGAAAGTGATAAAATAAAGACTTATTCAAAATTAGGTGAATTTACAAGAAAAGTGAGAGTGATTATATATTTCGTTTTATAAATTCAACGCGTGAGCATGATTTTAATATTTATTTCCCGGGAAAAAATGATCAGACCTGATGAACAGACTCATGAACAGGCATGAGTCTTCAGGCCTGATCAGGCATGAAAAGTGACCATGCCTGACCAGACCTGGCCAGGCATGCTCAGGTCTGATCAGATCTGTTCATGTCTGACTCGATCAGGTCCAAAAAAAAAATAGTTGTACCTATGGGGATTCGAACAGTAGACGCCGCGCTCTCCAGACTGCTACTCTAACCCTTGACCATATAACTTATCTTCACTTTAGAGGTATCTTTCAAATTACTTCAAGTAATTTTAATTTTATACATGACTTATCTTTACAGTTAAGGAAGTTAACTATGTCTAGTTTATTAATTATTAATAATTTATTATATATCAGAGTTTTTTGTTTAAAACGGCTATGTATTTTTTTTGCTCCATTAACATGTGGCTCTATGCACAGTAATAAAGAAAAATTTCTTTAAGGTTTATTCCAGAATTATAATTTTGTTGTTTTCTTTTAATTAAAAATTTTTTTTTTTATTCAAAACGTATAGGTAACTAAGAATTATCTGTGTGTTCTACATCGTCGTCGTCGTCGTCGTCGTCGTGACCGACATCATTATGGTCATCATCATTATCAACATCAGCATCATCACTGATATCATTCTCATCATCATCATTATCATTATCAACATCAACATTTCCACCATCTACCATCTCAAAATTTGAGAGTGCGGAACTTATTTCTTCATGTAGATCGTCTTCATCGTCGCTTTCGTTTTCATAAATATCATCTATTACATGATATTTGGCACTTATATTAATGTAGTCTTCGTCATCTTGGTGAGAACAGCCAGGTTGATGTCCATCTTGGTCACGTATTTCTTCCACATCCATTCTTTCAGCTTGGTGGTCGACATCATTCTGAAATTATGAGATTAATAATTAAAACGTATTCAAAAATTTAATCGAAATACAAAAGGTAAAAGCACAAATTATTGGCAGGGGTCTGAATATTGACACCCTAAACTATTTTTAAATACATTAAATTATCTGTGATAAGAATAACTATCATATAAACTTTTAATAAATTCTAATAATTGAAAAAATTGAAAAAAATTACCGTTAGTTTAGAATATTAAATATTTAATGTTAAAAAATAATATAAAGTTAGCACCAGTTCATCAAACCAGCTTACGAGGGTCTACTTTCTTAACAACTTTGGTTTGAAAAGCATTTTTTTAAAATGCCGTGTTAAAATTAATTTCTTCATCTAATTATATATTTTTTTTTTTTATTAATAATATATGTAAAATTGATAATATTAAATAATGGCAATTAATTGTATGCTTTATAATATTAAAATAATAGGTCAATAACTAGTTCATAATTCTGAAGTTGAATCTCATATTGACAGCCAGTCGACAGCGCTATGACGCCTTTTTTAACTTCCCGCAAAGAAAATTGAAAATTTTCAAAAGTTGGGGAGTTATTGGTTTCACCCCGTTTTTCGAAAATCGAGTTTTCAACAGATGTTGACGTTTTGTGATCCTAGGAAACTTCACCGAACTTAGATTTCCTGTGAGTTGGAACCGATTCGGACCGATAGATTTTGAGAAATCTCAAAAAAACTAAGAAAAAAAATTTTTCAAA
>JZSA01003644.1:0-29888 GCA_000956155.1 Cotesia vestalis | reverse complement strand
TAACAAATTATTTTGTGAGATTTTTATTTTTTCTTTAATTTTATTTAGAGTCGGTCTTAACTGCCGTGGTTATATCGCCGACTTTAACTTTTGGGACTGGTACGTTGATGACTTAGTTGTGGGGATTGAAATTTACGCCTGGCCCGTGAGTTAGTTTCAGTGGTCTCTAGAATGATAAGGGACTTTTATGAACTACTTTCTGATGATTTCAGAAATTTTTCGTGCTTCAGATTACAAAAATATTTTATATTGATTTAATTATAAATAATTTTTAATTCAAAAATAATTTTCTTAAATATCTAAATATTTTAAAGCGTTTGAGTTTGAAAGAAGCAGAAAATTTCAGAGATGGGTTAAAGGTGCCACTAATGGGGTCTTTTACCCTATATCTATCTTATAGAGAATTTTTTGAGCTTTGATTTAGAAAAAAAAATTCTCCAACTTTATTAGGGTCCAAGATATTCGAAAATGAAATATGTAGGGTACTTTTCACCCTCAATGCCTAAAGAGGTATACGGTTTAGATGTGTGCTTGTCACGGGTTAAACATTTAAATTTATAACAAAATATTAAAAGTATACAGAACGATGTACAAATTTTAAAGTAATATAAGGACTTGATTCTTGCATTCTTTTAAATTCATAAAAACGACAACAAAAACGAATAAGTAATGATAACGAAACGATATTGTATTGCAACAAATTAATTTATTACGATAACAAAGCGATTTTGTTGAGACAACAGATTGACTGGTAGGTTATATAATCTGATCTTTTATTGCAACTTAATTGATGTTGTTAAATCAACTAATGGATTTGTTGTCGTTAGTAAATTTATTAGTTATTGAAACATATTTTTCTGTTATCCCGTCATTTGTTATACTAACAAAAAATTTTTATGCGTGCGGCTTGACTGATTTCATCGCAATTTATGCTATTCGAAAAGGCTTGACTAAACTTAGATTTTGAATATAATTTGGACCGATTCAAACCGTTAGATTTTGAGAAATCCCATAAAAACTGCAAAAAAATTTTTTTTCTAAACTGGTTTTTTTCTAAGTTACTTTTAAACGGCTAGACCGATCAATTCCAAAAACTGATCAGCTTTTAATCTTGGAAAAACCACATCGATTGCTGCAATTCAAAAGTTATTGCTGTTTGAAATTTAAAAAAATTAAGAAAACGGTTCACCCTAAAGGCCATCCCTGTAGCTCCCCGCTAACTCCATACCTGAGCGCTTAAAATTGTACTTATGACATTTTTGAGATTTTTGTGCTCAAAATATAATTAATGTGATATTTTGAGCTCACTGAGTGAGAAGAGATTGATATATTGATGCATTTGAGCTCTCTCAGCTCAAAAGTCTGAACGAAGTTTTGTAGAACACTATTTTTGGATTTTTCAAATCGCAAAAACTTTTGAATGGATCAACCGATTTTCACGCAGTTGGCGGCATTCGACGCAGTTTTATCATCCTCATAAGTGATTTTCAGGTTTTATTTGATCAAATCGAAAACTTCAGAGTAATCCCGAAAAAAACACTTTTTTTCGGTTTTCTTTCGTTCACGATAACTCACGAACGAATCAACCGATTTTGACCGGATTGGCGACGATCGGCGTGGTTTCTCAAGCTTAAGAGCGGATGAGTTTTCAAAGTTAATCAATACAGCCGTTTAAAAGATATTCCGAAAAAACCACTTTCAAAAATGAATTTTTTCTTATTTTTTTTTAGTTTTTTCAAGATTTCTTAAAATCTATCAGTCTGAATTGATTTAAATTCTCAGGAAATCTAAGTTTAAGGAAACTCTTTAGAACGCCGTTTAGTTCGTTCCGATCGGTTCAGTCGTTCATCATCAAGCGGGTCACATAGTCAGTCACACACACACACACACACACACACACACACACACACACACACACACACACACACACACACACACACACACACACACACACACACACACACACACACACACACACACACACACACACACACACACACGGAAATCATCGCGGGAATAGACAGGAAAGCTTCCTAGGACCTCGAAACGTCAAGATCTGATGAGAACTCGATTTTCGAAAAACGGAGTGAAAACAATAACTTTCCGATTTTTGAAAATCTGAGATTTTAAGCGGGAAGTTGAAAAATCAACGAATTAGAAACTGATTTAATTAACGTAGTTTTAAGTCTCTATTTCAATTAGAATAATTTTAGTAATTAATAGTTATAAAAAATAAATCAAATAATCAATAACTGATTTAATCAAAGTAGTTTCAAGTTTTTATTTCCATTAGAATAATTTTAGTAATCAATAATTATAAAAAATAAATCGAATAATCAATAACTGATTTAATTAAAGAAGTTTCAAGTCTGTATTTTCTTTAGAATAATGTCAGTAATTAATAATTACAAAAATTAAATCGATTAATCGAAAAAAGATTCTACTTCAGTACTTTCGAGTCTATGTTTCTATTAGAATAATTTTAGTAATTAATTATTATAAAAAATCAATCGAATAATCAACAACATATTCAATTAAATTAGTTTCTCGTCTCTATTTTCATTAGAATAAATTTAGTTATTAAAGATTATAGAAAAAAAATTCAAAAAATTAAAAACTGATTTTATTAAAGTAGTTTCGAGTCTCAATTTCCATTTGAATAATTCCAGAAATTGATAATTATTAACAAAAAATCATATAATAGAAAACTGATTCTATTTGAGTAGATTCAAGTCTTCACGATTATTCAAACTTATAAGTTGTTAATAAACATGAAAAATTAATCGAACGATCAAACATTGATTTCATTTGAGTAGTAACAAGTCTTTATTCCCAATGAAATAATCGTAGTGATCATAAATTATAGAAAATAAATCAAATTATCAAAATCTGATTTTATTTGATTAGTTTCGAGTCTTCATTTCCATAAAAGTAATTTTAGTCATTAATAATTTAAAAAAATGAGTCACATAATCAAAATCCGATTTAATTTGAGAAGTTTCAAGTCTTCATTTTAATAAGAGTCATTTTAGAAATCAATAATTATGAAAAAAAAATCAAAGAATCAAAAATTGATTTACTAAAGTAGTCGAGTCTTTATTTTCATTAGAATAATTTTAGGAATTAATAATAATACACAAAAAATCAAATAAAAGAGAACTGATTTTACATCAGTAGTTTCGAGTCTTTATTTTAATTAGAATAATTTTAGTTATTAAAAATTATAAAAAATAAATCAAATGATCAAAAACTAATTCAATTAAACTAGTTTCTCGTCGTTATTGTCATTAGAATATTTTTAATGATTAACAATCACAAAAAGTAAATAAATTAATCAAAAATAGTATATTACACACCTAGGGAAGTAAAGTAAGAAATGTCTCAGATCACATGTGATCTGAGGCTTTCTTATTTACTTCCCGTGGAGTGTATACAATTTTTTTGCTTGACGAAGGCAGGAAGCGGCACTTTCGTTTAGCGCAGCGGGCCGAAAATTGACGCTTTCTGCCCGTCAAGCAAAAACAGATTTTACTCTAGAAGTTTAGAGTCTTCATTTCAGTGAGAATAATTGAAGTTATGAATAATTATAAAAAAAAATCAACGAATCAAAAACTGATCTAATTAAAGAAGTTTTAAGTATTCATTTTGATTAAAATAATTTTAGTTATTGATAATTACAAAGAGAAATCAATAAATCAAAAATAGATTCTACTTTAGTAGTTTCGAGTCTTTATTTCGATGAGAATAATTTGAGTAATTAATAATTATTAACAAAAAATCATATAATAGAAAACTGATTTAATTAAAGTATTTTCAAGTCTTTATTTTCATTAGAATAAACTTAGTTATTACAAATTATAAAAAATAATTCAAATAATTAAGAACTGATTTAATTGAAGTAGCTTCTCGTCTTTATTTTCATCAAAATATCTTTTTTAATTTATAATTACAAAAAGTAAATCAATTAATCACAAAAAGATTCTACTTTAGTAGTTTCGAGATTTCATTTCCATTAGATTAATTTTAGAAATTAATAATTACGAACAAAAAATCGAATAATAGAGAACTGATTTTATTTGAGTAGTTTCGAGTCTCTATTTTCATTAGAAAAATTTTAGTAATTAATTATTATTAAAAAAAAATCAAACAATCAACAACTGATTCAATAAAAAGAGTTTCAAGTATTAATTTTCATTAGAATAATTTTAATAATTAATAGTAGAGGAGCAAGAAGCTTTCGAGATACTAGTCAAGTGGGAATCTGCATTATTGACTGAGTAGTTCGTGTCCATGCTAATTTACCGACCGCTGTTTTGACCATATTCTCAACCCTTTCTTATCAACCCTTTTGATCTGCCATCTGGTAGTCGATAATTCGAATTTCTAACTCTTTTGATCTGCCATCTCGTGACCGCTATTTCTGCCATTTGATCCACCACGTGGTGGCTACCACGTAGTAGCCGCCACGCGGTAGCCACCATTTTCCGCGACTGCGTCACACCTTTTAGCCCGGCATCTGATAGCCGTCATTTTGACCATGCTTACAACCCTTTCACCGGCATCTTTAGTGATTTTGCCGCCATTTCGTCCGGCTATTTCGTCAGCCTTTTTCTGTAAACAAGTCCTAACTTGTTAGTGACGTCATTTTCTGATGAAAATTTTTTTTCTGATGCAACCCTTTATGCGCAATTAACCCCCACTTTTTATCTTTATGGTGGTAGTGGGAATTAACGATATAAAATCAGCTCGCGACCGCGAGATCATCATTCAGTTTGGATTTGTTACCTTGTGCTCTTCAAGCTAACCAGTGAAAAAATTTTGTGATTCATATCTTAAAAGAACCATCTTTAACCTGAAAATGGAAGTAGTTGAGCTCATCAAAATCAATCTTATACCGGGATATCTGCCCACAAAGAAAATCTACGAGTTGGAAGAGGGTGAAATCTACAAGATTAGTCAGTTGAAAACGGTCTCTACCAAGTTTGGCTTGCAATATGTCGTTAAAATTGAAGCCGAGTTTCAAATTTTTCTTCCCACCAAGACCGTGAAATTCTTAAACGCCAATGCTGACATCTTCGAGAAATTAGTAGAATTTACTCACGACAATCTACTTTACCTACACTATCATCAGAAAAAAAATAATTTATTGGAATTTGTAATTGAATCTTGAATTTAAAATAAAACAATATAAATATAAAACCTAACGATTTGGTGTTGTCTTCTTTTTTATATGAGTTTATATAACGTAATTAATAATTTACATTTCTCTATTTTTGTTCTGTGGTTTATATTATTATAATTCTCTGCTCATTGCTGTATAACAAATAGGTATCTTCCACTTAAAAACTAAATTTATCTACTTATAAGTACTCTTATGTATATTATTAACCCTGTAAATCATTCTGGCTGTTGAATTTAATTGTTAAATAAATAAATAAATTATTTAAATTTAAATTATAAAAGTATTAAAAAAAAAAAAATATTATAAAAAAATTATAAATATACCATAAAAAAATAGTAATAGTAATAGCAATATTATTAAAAAAATACAGCATTGTCATTTTTTTCTTTTTTTTTTTTATTTAACTACGACAAAACTGTTTTTATCCAAGATAATAATATGGTTATAACTAATGAAAATCATAGTATAAAGAAAAACATCATTAAATTAATATTAATACTAAAAACATTATTAAATTAATAATAATAGTATATGAAAACAAACAATTGAATTAATATCAGTACTTAAAACATGATCAAATTAATAATAATAGTATAGAAAAAAATGACATAATTAAATTAATATTAATACTAAAAAAAAAAAAATTATTATTAAATTAATTAAATTAATAATAATAGTAGTGTAAAAAAAACATAATTGAATTAATATTGATATTAAATTAATAATAGCATAAAAAACATTATAAAATAAATAATAAAAAGCACATCATGATGAAAAAAACTAAATAAAATTAAAAAAATCATGAACGAGAAAAACTGAAATAAAAAAAAACAAATCAAAATAATAATAATAACGACTTTGCACATGATCAATGCAGATTACAACCCTTCTAAGAACTCATCATCATCATCTTCACATGACGATGATGATGAATGTTCCCCGTCAGAATTGTAATCCACATTAATCGAAGGATAGCATGCATAATCGTTACGATTATCATGATTTTGACTTTTTTTGTCGGATAAAATTAACGTTGTCACCTGTGATATTGATGATGATGATGATGATGATGATGATGATGATGATGATGATGATGAGGATAATAGTTGGGGTATAACATTGTTAGTTGAATGTGTACAAAATGTACACATTTTTGATGACGATTTTTGATCTTTATATTCATGAAGTGTTTCCACCATGGATTGATTCTATCAACATCATCATCATCATCATTATCATCATCATAGCCACTTTCATCTACATCAAATTCACTTCTATTATTGGCGTCTTCATGATCAGCTCTCATGGCATCATCAAGCCAACGCAACCCAAGCCCTAGAACTCCACGTAACGTCTCCGGTTGACGCGGTTGTGGTAACCTGCGTTGAGGACGAGGTGGTGATGGTTGATTATCATCATCGTTGTTGTTGTTGTTGATGTTAATTCGATACCAACGCAACCCGAGTCCCGGATGTCCTTGGGATGTCCCCAGCTGTGGTGATTATGGCGGTGGTGGTGGCGGTGATGGTGATGCCAATCTTTGTCGACGACGAGGTGGTTCATTATCTTCATCATCATCGTCACTAAAGTGTAACCTACGACGAGGAGGAGGAGGACGACGACGCTGATGAGCATCGTAGTTCAAATCTGAACCACTCGACGTTGTTGTTGTTAATCCAACTCTTCTATGTACTAGTCGTGATCGTCGTCGTCGTCAACGTCGTCGTCGTTTTTGTTGTTGTTGTTGTTGTTGTTGTTCCTCTTCTTCTTCTTCTTCTACTTCTTCTTCTTCTTGTTGCTGTTATTGATGGAGATTCAATATTAATCTCATTGTAATTAAATTTATTAATCCTGACTGACTATTGATTTGAATCGATGAAAGTAAATCAGTCAAATCGTCTACACTCAGTTGTGGTGGCGGTGGTGGTAATTGAATTCGTTGTAAATGTGTAGGTTCAACGATACTAATTATTAGAAAAAGATGTGATGCATAATCGTATAGCGGACAATAGTGATGGCTTGTCATCAAGTTGTCCCCAGTTACTCTGAACAGGCGAAACCACCATGCCTCATTATAATGGTTAATGATTAATGCAGCATTATAGTTCGCCACTTCAACGTGTGGATATGACGTTATCTCACCACCATTTTCCATCACGTTGATTAAAAGTTGACGTAAGTGATTTAATGAATCATTTACTTCTCCACGAAAGTAAATCAACCAAATTCTGGGGATGATGAGATCGTAATGGATGTACCGATCAATTCGATTCGCATCTTCAGAATTCGCCATTGTTCCTGAGAAAAAAAAATTAATTCTTTTTATTAAAATATATTATAATTATTATTATTAATTTTTTTTTATTTATAATTTTCATTTGTTTATTTTTTAATTCTAGTGAAATATATTATTGTGTATTATTTGCATTACTTGACAGTTTTCTACAAGTTTCTTTTTTAATAATTAATTTAAATAAATATTAAATATTTCAAAGATTTTTTAACTATTTTAAAGATTTAAAAATATATTTAATTGTTATGTCCGAATTTAATTATAGTTAAATAATTATTGGTAGTGTGGGCCTTGAGGAGGCTCGGACACGTTTTTAGATAGATTTTCTTTAGTAGGGAAGCTACAAGAGTTTTATTTTTAATGTGGGTTTGAACGCCTCCCGGTAACCAGGAGTTCCAACGGCGAATTAAGAGGGAAGTCGATATCAAATTCTGAACTTACAGTAGTCCTTTATAATATTTCCAGTTGGTTTGAATCGGATTGGTTGGTCGGTAGATCCCGAGCTTAATTCTCTTCCTTATCTCGTGGTGAAGATCGATGTGGTGGAGGAAGTTCAGGATCTTAATTTAAAATGATGTAAAACACGAAGTTCTAGATTTTATAGTTTATTCAATTATTAGCCCTAACGGCGTGGCGCACTCAATGCACAATGTTTCACTTATTAATTATTCACTTATAACTATATTTTATGATTTGGAGTGTTTATTATATGAGTTCGTAACGACTTCGGCAGATACTTAGATCTGCCGTTAATTAAATAGTAGATCGAAAAGTTAAGATTTAGACAAGGATACCACTACGGACAACGGGGTCCTCGATTCAGCTCGAAGAACACACTGGCGCGGTTCGTAGGCGATATAATTTGAAGAATCAAAGATAATAGTGAATTTAGAAGTTTTGTATAAGCGACCTAGTGCTTTATACTGCCTTGTACGTAACGCGGTACAAGGACCCACACGGGTTCTACGAAGATACCTTCCTTCGTATTCTTTAATAAAAGAGTGAACATTTGATCCGTGGTGTTTAATGTTTTTATAAGCCCGGATCGTGATTTTCGGAAGGGAGTTGAATTTTGTTATTGGTCTAAAATTGCAAATTTGGCAGAACGTGGACAAAACGTGGACAGTGTGTTTGCTTCTCAATCGAGGTGATTGTCCGAGTGGTTGCTGAAATTTATAAAGTACAAGCGTTGCACTTTTCGTCGAAGGGGAGAAACCCTGTTTGTTATATGAGGCAACGCCGGATATAACATAATTTAAGTGAAATTTTTTTATTTTTTTAATTTGAAATTTTATTATTCACTTTTAACTTTGTTATTTATTTTTTTTTATTTTTTCAATTTTAGTAGAATTATTTATGGAATTTTATATCAATTTAATTTTGGTATTCCATTACTTTTACTATTATGTCATTTTTTTCTTTTTACTACTACTACTACAATTACTATTCTGATAATATTTATTTATTGTATTAAATAGTTTGTCACTTTCTAGAATTATTTTATCACCTTTCTTTTTAACATTCAAATTTATTATATTGAACATTTTCAATTTTTTTTATTTAACACCATAATGTTCATGTTTATTTATTTATTTAGTTTTTAATTATTTATTTATTTGGTATTTAATTATTTATTTATTTAGTATTTAATGATTTATTTATTTATTTAGTATTGAATTATTGATTTATTTATTCACGGTTACTTTCATAATTAAGGTTAATTTTTTTTTTAACGCGTCATTGATATATATTTATAATAATTTTTTAATTTTAGTTGAATTATTTATTATAATATTTAATTATTGAAATATATTATTTTATAAGTAACAATTAGTAGAAAACAATTAATACTTACGTTTCAATGCGTCGCGAAGAAAAAACACCTGACCTCATGTTGCGTAAAAACCACATGTTCGCGCCAGAACGTGTGGTAAGTCCGCAATCAACCTCACCAGAGGTGCAGCGACTCACGCGCACTCTGCATTTAAGTTTCCGAAGTCAACATCTGCCGGCGCGCCAACCGGCATAACACACCAACCTACACGCTGCAGTTAACATCACGTGCATTGTGTACTATCAACTTTAATTTTAAAATTTATACTTTATTTGTGCTCAACTCAATCAACTAAGTGTTTTATTAAGAAGCTCAACCCCATTGGCAACTCATGTATTATTCTTATTTGTATATCATAATCATTCGTATCTTAAACTCGTTAAATAATTATATTAACAAATGTCGCCATTGTAACCTCATATGCCGGTAAACTATTGGAATTTTTGGCAATTCACTGTTGCCTTGTACTTAAGTATTAATCTCCAGTCATCAGGGATTACTCTTATCCTTCTTAAACATGTTAATAAGTTATGATTCATCATAGAATAATTCAGTAATCAAAAATCATTATTATACCTGGCTGAGGTGATATCACCAAAACACCAAGCACTCACTTAATACTTCGATACCCTGTTTCTCTCTGGTGACGGCAGATTTTTGTCTCAAGTTAGCATTCAGACTTCGATCAGTGCTCATCACTCGCATCATCGCTCGTAATAATATTGTCGCGTCATTAATCGTGATTAATGTATAATTAACTTCATGAATTCATGCAATCAAACTTTTATAATTTCAACGTTAATATGTTAACTTAAACAATTATCATCGCTCTGAACAATCTCAATATTAATATCGGTTTGATGTCACGCATATTAATAACCATTAATCATAATTCTAGTTCAGTAATATTAATCAAATAATATTAATACTCCGTTAATTAAATAAAGTATTGTTGATAGTTTTAGAAGTTCATGTGTTCAGTAAATTAAACTGTGATATTTTATAGAATAAACGACAAAACACGAATTAGCGTGAGCATTTTTCTTCTTTCCAACATCCCGATCCAGCAAAATAAATATTTAATGATAAGATAACTTACAACAGGGCTCTCAATAATAAATAGAAACATTATTCAAATAATTAATTAGCAATCGAGAATTAAGTGTGAGTTCTTTGTAAAATAAATTTGAGCCGAGCGTCAGGCTCGTCAGCCGCTCGCTCGGGCCCCGTCCGGTCAAAAATGAAATCATAAACTTAAATCAAGAAACAAATTGAATTTTCTATAATAAATCTCGCATTGCATTCTCGCAGATTTTAATTGGCGGCGGGCATCCCAGTTGCATCCCGGACTGGGAATAAAATAAATCAAATACTGTAACTTAAAACTAGATCTTAACTATACTAAATTTTTTTTTGCTCGAGAGGTGCCGCCACCTGGCGGAGCCCCCCCGACACCAATTTGTTCGAGTCCGGCGGGAAATGCCACAGTGTATAAACAGTGTGACAACTTTATCAAGTGATCGCGGTAGATTCCAAAGTGAATACACTTGCAGCTGTGAGAAGTGAAACGGTGGCCCAGAAAGTTATGATGATGAAAATAAAAGATAAAAATTATGTTGCTTATGTACACTTATGTTCTCCAGAGTTTCTCACTTAATATCAACGAATATATGTATAAAATTATAAATATTGATTACAACGAAGAAGTTCCTTGTAAATTATAGCATAACAGAATAGTTTATTACCGATACAGTCCATTTTCTGATTGATAGTAACATTTTTAATAAAATTTTTTCAAATTTGGAAGCCTCAAAGTTATTATTTTGATTGAAAAAAATCCGAAATCAGTTAATTTTAACTTTTCAGAACGCCCTCTATAAATCTTGCATAGTTCATCTATCCAATGACAAAAATACAATCTCCTTCCAGACGCAGAAACATTCCCATTCATTTTTCTATGGCCAATTTAGTACGATCCTTGTGCCTATCACGCCCTCTACGGAGCTTTTGCTGATCGCCCACACAGTCTTTGCAAGTTGACTTCTCTTCGAATACGTTGATTTTGTGTACTTCAGTATTTAAAAATTCATAAGGAAGGTTAAACTGTTTGAAAATGAACGATGAATTTGGAGTCACAAAATCACTGATGTTTTTATTAGCAAGTGAGGAAATGTTTTTATATGGTACTAAATAATGCTTTTTTGATTTCGTGAAAGCTACGTTGCTATTTATTTTTTTAACGATTTTTATTTTTTCTTCCGGTAACACCAAACCATCGAAGAGGGCCAATCAAGCTAGCTGTTCGTGCAAATACTATGAATGTCTGGATAGTTTTTCAAGTGCTGCATTGGCAATGTCTGAATGAATTTTTCGATACTCGACAAGATCTTTTATTAGTTGTAAGTCTGAATTTGGTGCTTTTAGAGCGTTTGGAGCACTGAACCATATTTTTACATAAAATAACACAATAAAAACACATATTTTACAGAGAATGTCCAGTACCGCTGCTGATACTTTGAATTGCTTGTGAAATAAATATATTCTTAAACAATAAAGAGCTTTTGAGAGCCATCTTGCATGGTGACAAGCACCAGGAGCTTTAAATGTTACATCTTGACTGTTAGCACCGCCCAAAAAGAAATTACTTAGCGTTAAAAATTCTTTGTAGTCGTCTCTTGGATGATGATTCTGAATGAAAAATAGAAAAAGAAATAGGAGAGTGAGAAAATTGTAATAATTGTTGGCAGTTAATGTAATTTTTAGAGCAGTAATAGAGATGTATGGATAATGCTCTACTCAGTAAATAAGTTTTTCAATTTCGCTAAAAAAATAGAATTTACAAATATTCAAACGAAAATAGTTTTATAATGTCCCTTATTAAACAAAATGATTTCACAATGTTGAATGCCCATAAGAGATACGATTTAAAATGATTTACATGATTTGGTAGGATTCAAAATGATTAAAAAATTAATCATTTTAAATCATTTTGGTTAATCAGGGGTCTAAATTGAAATAGGTAGAAAATAAAAAAGCCTTTATTTCGTATTTGTTCTCAATTCCCAATGCAAAACAGTATTAAAAACTAGTTTATAAGTGTTGAAGGTAATGATTAAATTATTTGAGTATAAAAATATTTATTAGAAATTGAAATTATTTATACCTTCAATTGATTCTCGATAAATTCAAGAACATCTTCTTTTTTGTCACTCAAAATTGCAGCAATTCGTACATCGTTTGTGCCGATTTCGTAAATAGAAGTATCAATTTTATTCCAATTATCTCTAAACCGCTCGAAAATGGGTACATTTGGACCACTTGCGACTGGCCAAACAACTTCTACGACATTTCATAGGATTAGTTCAGAGGTATGATGACGACAAGCAAGATACAACAAATCACGACCAAGTTTTTTTTTTAATAATGTACATGCACCGTTGTGATCACCTTAAAAAAATTTCATGTTTTGATTAAAATAGTTAGTAAAAAATATAGACTCAAAAACTCATTTAAGCAGTATAATAATTTACCAGTATTTGCAGCGGTTGTATCAAAACACATTGCTTTAATATTGTCGCTAATATTCCAATCCGTCAAAATTTCAAAAACTGCTGAAGCTTGACTCATACCTGTGCCGTCAGAAAGTAACGGAGCATGCAAAATTTTTTCTGTATTTGTTCCTGAAATGAGATAGTCCTTTCGCCACAATAGAGGTCTGTATTCAAAATTTCAAAATATATGTCGAAGGAAAGTTAAGGCTTTTCTGTACGTATTTTGATATGAGGAATTCAAATCTGAAATTTATTTTTATCGAGCATGGTCGAGTTAATTGTTATTAACAATTTGAATGTTTAAACCGCGATATCTCCTAAATGGAAATAGTTAACAATTTTTTTTTTTCACTATTGGATTCCTTATAAAATACTGAACAAAAAATATCTAAGTCATTTTTTTTTATCTCTAATAGTTCAAAAGATATTTAAATATTTTATGTAACAAGCTTAGTCAGAGCGAGAAATACGTGAGTTGCGCGCGTCGCTTCTCACGTACATGCACGCACACATTCACCTACTCACGCTGCCTCTTGCTGGCGCGCTTTTAACAAAGAAGACGGCACTCCTCGTCTCACTCCGTCTTTGTTTATCACTCACAAAAATGTCGACCGCTCTTTTTTTTTTATACGTGATTCTTTAGCGCGAATTCGGAAATGAAAATCGCTGTTCAACTTATTGTTTTCCATTATTGTATGTTGAACGCTTCATGGTTCCAGTTTTTATTCTCTTGTAGTGCATGGTATTTTTAATCGCATTATTGCTTATTTAGTAAATAAATATTGATAAATAATTAAATTCATATTTTAGAAATGTAAATAATGTATATATATTTATAAAAGTTATGTGATTTTTCAATAAAGTGTAGTTATGTCATTATAAATTATTGTATAGTTTTAAAACAATGGAAAATAGCGAACTTGATATTGTTAATAACACTTCCTCCGTGTGTGTAATTTGCGATAAAAAGTCTTATAAAAAAAATGAAAAAAAAAGTCGGCTAACTGAAGAAAAATCCATTGCAAGTTTTTTAAAAATTTGTCTATTTTTTCGCGATGATATTTATATTCGTACAGCTCATCTGGATACAGTTCAAAAAATACAAAATGCTGGTATTTACTACCATAGTAATTGTATGCGAAACTATTCAATGAAGTATGATCGTGCAATAAATTATTCTCAGGTAAGCAAAAGAGCTCACGTCACCCATGAATCTTCTCAAGCTGATGATCATGGTGATGATGATGATAGTAATAATGGATTTAGACCTAGCAACGAAATTTATGATACCTGTCAATCTAGCTTAGCTGATGATTCCGACTCTGTCATTGATCAAAGCACTGAAAGTTTTGTTTTTGATAAAAAGGAAGCTATTCAAATAATTATTGATTCTATTGCTAATGACTTAGACGCAGGAAAATTGTTTACATTAAGCGAATTACGAGAACAAATGAATGCTCTCAATCCAAATGTGAATATACAAAACCGGGACATTAAAAATTACATAACCAGACATTATCAAGAAAAAATTAAAATCTCAGTCCCAAATGAATGTAATAAACCATCAGATGTTTGTAAAAAAACAAACTTAACACTTCACGATAAGAAGGTAGCTTATTAATATTTATTTGAGTTGTTTCAAACCCAATTAAATAATTGTAAGTATTTCTACCAATTTTTTCAGACATTTTGATAATACATCCAGTGAGCGTAACCTCAAATATAACGCAGAATACGTTTAGCAGCGTGAAGTCGCTAAGTGCACTCAAAGCTTTGTTCCCACTTTCACGGAATCAGTACATGAGAACAAAGAAAGCACTGCAATTAATCGGAAAATTTGTGGAACTTGTTCAAGGTCAAGTAAAAACACACAGTGCCGCGGAACCTAATTTACGTAAACAAAACTGATAAGTATCATATTACTAACGAGTAAAAATATACATCGTATTTTTCGCTCCTGTTATATGTATATTAAATTATTGAAAAAAAAATTAAAATAATCAGAATTTATAAAATAAAAAAAAATATTAAAAACGTCTTTTTTAGAATTTTTTTCTCTGAATTTCAGTTTCGAAACTTTCAGTTATTCAACTTAGAATCATTTGTAACTCAATTAATAAATAATTAATGATTTGTGTGACAATAGAACATGAAAAATTAAAAATTTTGATAATTTAGCTTAAAAAACCCATAAAATTCTATACTACCTTAACTAAAAAGCCTAATATCTCACGAAATATCAAAGTTAACGATTCGGTTTACAGGAACTTTTTTGTAGCAAATTGAATTTCCTGTAAAATTATTTTTTGCATTTTTTCTGTAAGTCGCGTTGTTTATGAGATAATGAGAGAAAACACAAGAATTCTATGAAACAATTCGGTTTAGCGGTCCGTACTGCCCCCACTCGTATGAATTACGACTTCGTGTTCAGCATCACTTTTGTAGAGCATTTCATACTGAAAAAATTTCGATCTTGGGCAAGACGATACCATAAAATGCCGCTGAGCTGTAAGTATTTACAAAAAAAATATCAAAAAACCCATGTATTTTAGATGGGAAATCTTCACACGCTCTGGTCGAGTACTTAATATTAGTATTAAGGGCTCAAACTTTCAGGGAATTTTTTTGAGGGTATTTCCAACAAAATTTCGAGATGGGAGCGAAAAAAATAAACAGTCGCAAAAAAAAACCACCCTAATATATATATATATATATATATACTAGAATTTTCCTTAGCGCGCATTCGCGCGCCCCCTAACGAAATTTTTTAAATGAATCGATTATTACATACTATCACGTACCAATAATAAATATAAATGTAGTGATATATATATGTTACCCATCGAGTGGATTCAATTTCTGGCGTAATTAGAAAAATACGAAACACATATATAGTTATTGTATTAACAAATTTTTTTTTATCAGTAGTTATAGTTTAATTATTCTCGTGTGTAATGTAAAAAGATGTATCATTATACCGGTTATTCTCATGTTAGGACTTGATTGGCTGGAAACATTTTAATTTATCTTTACACAAAGTTTACCCTCAAGATTGATTTATGTTTTGAAAATAGTGTTATCCAAATGTTATATACATAAGACTGTAAACGTGTAATTTTATACCATTAAGTTTATTTTGTAAAAATCAATAGTCGACATATTGTTTTCCGATTTGGGCTTCCGCGAAAAAATATGACAGATGATCTTGGCGCAATAGAGGAATTATACAATTCGCGGGTTTAACATGGCTTAAATGTGAATAATATATATGGTTTTTTGGAAAACAATTGAGAAATTCATTGAGAATCGGTTTCGTTATTATTTGCAAACGACAAAAGTCATTGTATGATTAAACAGTTTGGTTTTTACAGTACTAACAGTTTGAACAAAATTTTTCATTTCATGTAATAATAATAGAATAATGTGCCGATGATCGACTTTATCATTATGTTGAGTCTATTAAAATCCTTTGCACGACCAGATATGTCTACCGATCGACAACGTTTACTTATTTGTTTTTTCGAATAGTAAATTGAACATTTGGTCGTATGTAAATCGTCCTCGTTATAGTACGTTATTTTATGGATTGCATTTACTGCATATGCCGTCGATTCATATGTGTATTGAAAATAATTTTATCTAAATATTGTTCGCAGAAAACTGTAAATGTGTACTTTTATATCATTTAGTTTTTTTGTAAAAATTAATGGTTGACTGATTGTTTTCTAATTTCAGGTTTCTGCGAAAAAATATGACAGATGGTCTTGACGCAGTAGAGAAATTATACGGTTCGCGGGTTTAGCATGGCTAAAATGTGAACAATTTATATGAATTTTTAAAAAACAATTGACAAATTTATAGAGAATTGTTTCATTACTAATTCCAAAAAGACAGTCATTGGCAAATAATTTAAGCAACAATATGTGGAATAGTTATCATATTGTTCATAAATGTAAAGATTTAAGCATATGCGATTATATAGAAGTTCTATGTTCATTCACAGACGGTACGTGGTAATATTGCCAGGCATAAAATGCGTAGGTTTAAAGTTTACTTTACGACGAAAAATTTTTCATTTATCTAACTATTGATAAAGTTCTTTGAATACATAATTTTTCACCAAATCTTCTGACCTATCGTCGCTTAAATACAATTTTAACGAATCCCATGATTTCAGTCGTGACATAGCGACGTATAGCTGTCCGTGATTGAATACGTTTTTCTGAAGATCTACACCAATTTTGTCGAACGTTTGCCCCTGGGCTTTATCTATAGTCATTGCAAATGCTAATTTTAGAGGATATTGTCTTCGTTTCAATGTAAATGCATTTACATGGTCATGGTATAGAGTTATTCGGTTTATAAACACCGTATCTCCCGTTTTATCGCCCGTTAAAATTTTACATTTTAACAGATTTGTACCAAGTTCCAGAACCATCAGTCTAGTACCATTACATAAACCTTCGTTTATGCTTAAATTTCTAATAAGCATGACAACGCTATGCAACCTTAATCTTAATTTATGTGGAGGGAAATTAGGAGGGTTGATAGTGTTTAAGTATTCTACTAAAATTGCTTCATTGATAGTGCCATTATCACAATTTTCCGGACTGTCGACACTGTTGTAAATATTTTCGGACCGTTCATCTAACAGATCTACGACTTTATCGTTTATTTGATCCACGTCAACATTACGAGGAGAGAGAATAGCCAATTTAGTGAAATTGTCATAATGTGCGTTATTTATGGCGTCAGAATATATGTCTGTAACAATATTAGAATCTTTCGGTGCTATACAGTTTCCGGGAAGAGTTACGTAATCATCTTCATTATTGATATTACCATCTCCAATTGACAACACAAACTTAGCAAATTCTGCTTCTTCTGGTAATGCCCGCATGTTTTGTGTTAAAGAAAATATTTGAAAATATTTCCATAGTTGACTAAATTTTATTGATAAATTAACTATTTCAGTACGGGTAGCATTTATTTCAATCGGTAGCAATTGTCTAAAATCTCCTCCGAGTACAATAATTTTACCTCCAAACGGTCGGTTATTATTGCATATGTCGGATAACGTACGATTCACCAATTCTAATGCATGTCTTGGTGCCATTGGAGCTTCATCCCAAATAATAATATCGATATTTTTTAAATAATTATATTCTTTCGTTTGATTTTTAATGTTAGAAGTTGAATCATCATAGAGCGGGACAGGCATACCGAATACTTTGTGAACAGTTCTTCCATGAGGAAGAAGAGTTGCTGCAATTCCTGTGAAGGCCATCGTACATACATTTCGTTGTTTGCTTCTGAGAACATGATATAACGTTGTGTAAATAAATGTTTTACCCGAACCACCAGGTCCATCGATATAGAAACAATTGCGATTACTGTTACCAATATCATTATTGTTCGTATCTGTTGAATTCAGGATAATGTCAACAATTTCTTTTTGTTTTTCATTTAATTTGGCATATTGCTCTTCACCAATCCTTAGATGTTCTTCTTGCGTCATATCGTCATTTTCTTTGTTAACGAAATCCATTGGTTGTTCCATCGTCGGAAATTTACTGATACATGTCCTCCAGAGATTAACATATCGTTGAGTAAAGCATAGGTTTTGCGATATGCCAAAACAGGTTCGAATTCAATGAGAAAGTCCTCTGACATCGAATGTTTAAATTTTCCCCACAATTTTTCAGGATTCATCGGTTGACAATGTAACAGAATTCGAATGAATAATTTACGTAGTTGTACTGGCATCATCCATAATTCAGCTTCAGTTAATGTTCGTTCCCATTCATTGTCATCTTCTATAAGTCCTAAAGCTAAACATGTAGAAGTGAATGTATCACATAACGTTCCATTAACAGTTTTAAGGTCATCAAAACTTGTTGCTCCTTTGACATTAATCAACAATAAACGTAAATGAAATAACTCCATTTGTGCGGGACTAATTGAATACATTCTTCCCATAGCTTTGAATTGCGTTTGTCGTTTTTCCCAACTAAATTTCTTTGTATTGGTGTCTTTTTTCTTAAACACATAGTGTTCGGGGATTTCCGCGTATGAATAAGCTCTTGCTTCTGCATCTCTCGCATTTAATGCAAAATAATCGATAAGCATAGTTTGCTTTTCCAAGGCACTTTGAATGTCTTCTGCATTTTCAGGATCTAAAGTGATTGTATGTTGGTTCGGTAGATGCACAGGCAATCTAATTACCGTATGACTTTTGTTTTGCAATTCTTTATTTTGAATTCTCCAACATGCTTCAACAGGACCAACGTATCGTCCTTCGAGATAGTCTCGAATTTCATTGTGTTCGACAATCCCATTTTGATCTTGATTTATTATATTAATAACAGCCGCGTCGTGACCTTTAAATACATATTTGTATAAATATTTCACTGCTTTAATACTGGAAATTATTTCTACATTTATATGACAGTTTAATAACAACAATAGTTGTTTATTATGGGGTACTACGTGTCGATTATCTACAGAATAATTATTCGATTTAGAATAAGATATATTTGTATCTCTTCGTTTATAATAAGGATAACCGTTTTCATCCATTTTTGTTTCTTCAAGATAGGCCTTCGGGTATTTTTTTGAGCATTTGTTATCCACCATACACCAGTCACCGCAAGGTCCGTGGATCATATTTTTCATCACAATTTCATGCAATTTCGGATTGTCTTGTGGATCTGGTATTTCAGCCGAGATATATTTGTCTACTCGTTCGGAAGTATTAATCTTGGAATGGCGGTCGAGAGTTATCAATAAATGAACATGAGGTAGACCGCGTTTTTGGTATTCTATTACATATACAAAAGCCAATACTTCACCAAAATGATTTTGCTTATCTATAATGTTCATTAAATGTTTAACTTTTAAATAAAATACTCTAGCAACAAGATCCGGTCTATCTGCAGCTGTTTGTCCTGGAAGTAAATTTTCAGTTATTTCTCGCCATTGAGGATTGCACGTCATCGTTACAAACAAATCAGGTGTTCCAAGTACTCGAACGATGCACATGGCATCTTGATAGTGTTGAACCATATTTCTAGGCGAGCTAACGAATGTAGACGGCAATATTATTATTTTACCAATTTGACTATTTGTATTAGCAGCCTTTGAATTTAAATGATCCACTAATCCTTGATATGACTCGGCTCTCAATTTTTTTTGATTTTTTGTGCACCAATAAATTCTGTCTCTTTCTATTTTTACATAGCTATCTACTACCCATTTTTGAAATAATCTTCTACCCATTAAAAACACATTAAAATCATTACGTATGCTAACACATACCAACTGTTTTGTAGTTATATTTCTAATCGTTACATAAGACTCTGGGATTTCTCCATCTGCAGTGGTTGAAAAAATCGCCGCTACTTCATTAACTCTTTGAAAATTGTACCGGCCTCGGTCCATGCCTTTTTTTAAATGGAACAATAATTGCAATTCAGGTTCCGAATCATCATTATTCTTCGATTTCTCTGCATTTATTTCATCTTTCATCATTTGATAAGAATGTACAAATACGTTATGTTCTCTAATGATCGTTTCGATGCTACTAACAACACCATAATCTAATTTGTTGTTCTGTTCGCATCTATGTTGCGATGCTTCAGCAGCGTCAATTATAAATAATTGTCCGTTTGTAGGGTTTTCGCCAGATTCAGGATATAAAGATTCATTTATTTGATAGTAAACCTGTCCTTGGATTTTGAAACAAAACGGACCGGAACGGCTGTTACGAAACGTCGTTAAATTTGCGTTGAACGATGCAAATGAAAATGAGCTATCGTAGTAACGTATTCTGTCGACAAAATGATTAGATTTTTCATGGGATCCGTCAAAAAGATTTTTTAATATTGTTGGAGTTTGCGGTAAATCGTCAAGAGCAACTTCACCGTGACTACAACAATCATTAAACGATTCTTTTTTATTGGCCACTCGTTCTGCAGGAAAATGGTGTGCGCCACAATGACGACATATCAAATTCATAGTACCTAGATAATGCTCGTTGATTACAATTTCATTTGCAGTACATCCAAGGTTGCTGACATCGTTATTCACGACATCAGTAAAATCACGGTGAACGTTTTCATTGTCGTTATCGCCATGGAATTCGAAAGAATTGTCCGGAAGATTGTCATCTACAAAGTTCTGTATATGATTGTCATCGGTTAATGAAGCCGATAAATTAAATGTATCGGTTTGTGTATTTGGTTTTTTTCCTACTTCATATGATGTCGACGGTCTATTTTCAACATCTGAAGCATGAAGTGTTATAGTTTCACTCGTATCGAGTTCTATAATACGAGTAGCTCTACCGATTTTCGGGTTTGGTTTAGTTTTTTTACAACTATTTCTAATTAATCGTCGGTTTGCAATTTTATTATCGAGTCGGGCTCTTTTAATCAGTTCTTTTTCAACCGGATCACGAATGATTTTTTTTCTTGGCATTATAAGAAAAAATATTCAAAAAGGTAGACACTAAAATGTAAAGTTATATTATAAAAAATGATGATAAAAAACGATTATATAATGCGATTTATCGTGAAAATAATAATAATAATAATAATAATAATAATAATAATAATAATAATAATAATAATAATAATAATAATAATAATAATAATAATAATAATAATAATAATAATAATAATAATAATTAGGACGATATCATTTTGTGTCTATTTCATATTTCTTATACTTATTCTGTGTTCTTTTTGTTTTTAGTAGTTTATTTTAATTTTTGTTGTAAAATTATTTAATTTGTTTATTGGGTAGGTTTTTATACAAATTATGTATATAGTATAGTTATTAGTTTGTGTTAATATTGCCTTAAGTTTTGTTGTTTTATATTGGAATTAATTATCCAATATAATTTAAAAGTTTCTAAATTATTATTGTACTTTAGATTCTGTGTCTAATTATTTATATCTCATACTTAATAAGAACAACTTTAGTTAATTTCTATTTCAGAATCTTTATTTTGTTAATTATTACACTGTATTTTATTTAAATATCTCAATTATTGATGTACATTTTTCTGAGAACTATAATCTTTATGTCTACATTTTTGTTTATTAATTTGATATAGGTAAACTTATTTTCCTTGACCAATATTTTATATTAAGTATATCTGTTCTCTTTTCGACGTCTTCTTTCCCTTTTGGTCACAAGACAGGAATTTGGTGTATCTGAAACAGAGAAGAAAAAATGATTTACATATTAATACATACGATAAAAATACATGTCATGAAAGAAAAGAGTAAAAAGCTAATAATTTATAATAGCGCTAAAATATGACACATTTTTATTTATTTTATTAATCACAAAATATAAAAATATATGTCAAAAGGACTTTAGTTATTATCTCATCAATTAAATAAGAACATTTTATAAACACATTTCGATTGACAACGAATGAAAAAAAAAAATAAATAAATAAAACGTTTGTGACTTTAGAATCTATATATATATATATCACAGGGTGATTCAGAATTACTTTTACAGCGAGAAAATTTACATAGAAGAGAAGATTCTTAGCATAAAATTTCTTTGTTATTTAAAAAAAATTCTGAGTAGTTTTTGAGTTATTCAACATTTTAATTGACCAATCAGATGCCAGAATTGGATTTTGAAGAACAAATACAAAAGAATAGACTTCAAATATAATTAATTATCTTTATTTGTTTACTATTTCTATTAATCATGATGTTTTTATATTTGTTACTATTTATTACTATCAACGATTCAGCGTTTTTCATAGATGATGAAATGGTGTAATTCATTAACTACTACCTTTGAAGCATTTACAAATTTTTTTTAACTCTAGTCAGGTAGTTAATTTTTTTGGTATTAGTATTGTTTGTGCTTATATTAAAATTAGTCTTAAATCTTGCTTTGAATCTTTATTTTCGTTTTGTTTTACTAAATTTTATTTAAGTTGAATTATAATTGAAGTTGATTTCGTGTTTTGTTTTATGGTAATAAATTTTTCCAGAATTTGAATTTTTAAATAAATAAAAAATTCAAGTATGACTTAAACTTGATAGTTGCGATATTGCCAACTTAATATTAAATATTAAACTTATTAAATATATCATAATATTGCTTTTTATTTATTCTTAAGAATTTTTTTTTCAAAGTCCAATTTTGGCATCTGATTTGTCAATCAAAATGTTCAATAACTCAAAAACGACTCAGAATTTTCTTAAGTGACAAAGAAATTTTATCCTTAGAATCGCCTCCGGTATCAAAATTTCCTCACCGCAAAGGTAATTCTGAATCACCCTGTATATATATATATATATATATATATATATATATATATATATATGAAAAGTAGATATTAATATTACTATGTCTTCACGAAATGTGTATCACAATTTAATGTAAAAAATGATTTACATGCAACATAAAAGGTCACGTCACATTTTCGTTAGATTTATAAGTTATCTAACTCTAAGAAAAACAAACTGATACTTACATTGCACAAACAGTGTTAATATTATATCAATTGCACAGGAGATTGCACTTAACTATAGGCGAGTTAAGGTTGTAGTGGAAGCAATTGTACGCCACAATTTTATGAGCACAATAAATAATCGATTTATAAACAAATGTCGATGACAAATTCCAGACGTTTGTATCGACAATTTTAGGTTAAGTATATGTTTATATACTTTAATTGACTCATACGTAAAAACTGTATACAGATATATTCATGAAAATGTGTCGTGTGAAAAAACGGCTATGAATTATATTCACAAAGAACACTAAGACGTAACAAAGTAACATTAAAGAATTACTTTTGAAGTAGTAGACAATGCTTTATGTTATTTTTTCTATCGACTGCTTGGCGTTTAAAACACTAATGGATAAAGTCACAGTGATGGCGTTGCCGCATATGTTTATTGTAAATTGTACAAATTCATTGTCTACGGTCGATAACAACCGTGCATGAATATTGTGGCATAGTGAATTTTTTTTCTTTAAGTTGCAGTATTCGAAAATTTCGGGACTTTATATCCCCAGTACTTATCTAACCTTAAAATTAAATTTACATTAATATTTTAATACCCGAATAAAATTTATTTCGAATATAAAATACTTATCACCTGACAATAGTGGGACTTAATATCAAAAAAATAATAAAATATGAATGTATCTATTTATATTGTGCGAATTATTCGCACAGGTCCTGCTAATACATATAATTATTGAAAGGAAAGAAGGATTGGTTAATTAATAATTAATTATATTCAGACTTAAACGATAATCAAATTACTATAAAGATAAACAATGTGATTTAGCATTTATAAATTGGTATTTTATTAACCCCACAGGTTGTACATCGGGTTTTACATAACATTTATAATTAAATTAGGGTCTCACATAGACATAATAACAAACACAAATACTTAATAATATTCGTCAATATCTATAATACTTAATTAATAGGTCTATGAATGCTCATTAAATGAGATTGCAATGCCTTCTATATTGTATTATATGATTAATTATTGTTATTATTTGCTTAATTGGTACAACTTAACTTACGTATCACTGTGCTTAGGAATAATCGAATAAACGAACCTCAAAGTATCATTTACTGAATATGAAAAAAATTTGATTAATTAAGGAAAATGTCATAATTAAATATATTAAAGAATTTGATTATTGCGCCATCTACTATCAATAACATTATTTTACTTAATAGATGGTATACATTATGTTTTTGGCAGTAGTATAACGAAGAAAATAGGTTGCGGAAGAAACTTAACGTGTTATTCACTGAAGCTAAAAAAAGTTTCATTTACAAGGTAAGATGCCAAAATTGATACCATCAGAAAAGTATACTATAGCGACATCTATTGACAATTAAGTTAAGATAATTAACAGAAATTTCAAATCATGTTGTTGGCAATAGTTAAAAAAAAACATACTTTTACGATGGACCTCAAAGTATTATCCACTGAATGTAAAAAAAGTTCGATTAGTTAAGTGAAACGTCACAATTGAATACACCAAAGTATTTATTACACTATCTACTAACAATTAAGTTAAGGTATCTCTGAAACGTAGAGAAGTCCAAAAAGAATAACATATTATTTTTAACTTTCTGCTAAGAAAATTGAAAATTTTCGAAAATCGGGGTTATTGGCTTTACGTCCTTTTTCGAAAATCGAGTTTTCATCAGATCTTGACGTTTTGAGGTCCCAGGAAGCTTCCCTGACTATTATCGCGATGGTGTCTGTATCTCTGTGTGTGAAGTAAGAAAAAATGACGGGCTTTTGATTAGTATCAGTACAGTTATCGCAGGAACTAGAATGAAAAAAAAAAAATATTTGACAAAATGGCGCGTAGTTGAAAGTATTTTTTAAAAACAAGTTTCAGATTTGTACTTTTAACTAGGCGCCATTTTGTCAAATATTTTTTTGTCTTCATTTTTATTGTTGTGTCGTTGATAAGTAATACAATGAGTAAAAGAGAAATTTGAAAGCATTAGTCAATATCTTTATAGAGAAATGGAATTTTTAAAGTATCTTAAATTTCAGTCCGCTAAACCAGCGGGCTCCCTTAAAGAAATGATTTCTATAATTTTGATTTAATAAGCCCTCGAAATATTCTTATCCAATTTCTTATCATCATATTGAATGTAATTCGTAAGATTTTCAAAATAATTGTTCAAAATTTTTCGCATCGAAAAAAATCGAAGGAATATCATATTACTTTTATCAGGCAAATTCGGACAAAAAATTTCATAAGATTATTCAAAGTTAATTAATCTTCAAGAAATTATCCCAGGCTATTTTGCGGATAAAAATTGATTAAATTCTTACACAAAAAATTCAAAAGATGTTTCTAAAATTTTTAACTTCCCGCTAAGAAAATTAAAAATTTTCAAAAATCGGAAAGTTATTAGTTTTAACCCGTTCTTCGAAAATCGACTTTTCATCAGATCTCGACGTTTTAAGGTACTAGAAAGTTTTCCTGACTATTCCCGCGGTGATGTCACCGTGTGTGTGTGTGTGTGTGTGTGTGTGTATGATTCGATTCGATCGAAATAAGCGGCGTTCTAAAGAGTTTTGTTGCCCTTAGATTTCTGATACTAGTTCAAAAAATTCAAGTCGATCAATTTTGAGAAATCTCAAGAACTAAATTTCCAAAAATTCGTTTTTTTTAAAATAACTTTTAAATCGCTCTACCGATCAATTCCAAAAACCAATTAGCTCTTAACCTTAAAAAATTACGTTCAGCGCCATCGGTCCGGCCGAAATCGGTTGATTCGTTCGTGAGATATCGTTATCGAAAAAAATTGAAAAAAATTTTTTTTTAGAATTTCTATGAAATTTTCGGTCTAACCAGTTCATGCTCTGAGATTTCTTAAAGTGCTCAAAAAACTGCGTTGAATGTCGTAAACCGCGAGAAAATCGATTAATTCATTTAAAAGTTATTACGGTTTAAAAATTCAAAAAATAGTGTTATATGAAACTTTTATCAGACTTTTGAGCTCGAAGAGCTCAAAAACAAAATAAGTGAAATATTGAGCGCTTAGGTATAGAATTAGCGGGATTTTGCAGGGATGGCCTTTAGGGTAAACCTTTTTTCTAATTTTTTTTAATTAGTCAGTTTGATTAAGTCAACTGATTTATGACTGTTATTATTCATTCAGTTTGAGATATGGCTCTATATTAAAGCTTTATTAAAAACAGAACAAAACAAATGCATTTTCACTTCAGACGATGATAATAAACATATGTTAAAAGAGAATAATAAAAGATAGTTAGGGACGGACTTCAAAATATCATTTTATTCTTTGACCTTAAATTATGGTTGTGGTTGCATCGTATTAAGATAATTTAGACAAGATATAAATATTATGTCATCAGAAAATTCGAATGATACTTTTATAGAATTATTTGGATGTAGTCAATTTTGTTAAGTCATAATTTTGTCATCACCGATAGTAGTTTTCGTCAACTGGTTGCTGTATAAATGTTGCTACTAGTTTCGCTTAAGAAATGACGCTATTAAAGGTCGTGCGGAAATAATCAACGGATATTTATTTTCGACGATGAAAATAAAGACATGTTGAAAAATAACAGCATGAGAAGATACTTTAAGGACAGGCTTCTAATAGAAATTTACGTCATAAGGCCGCAAAGAGACGATTTTCCTGATAACGTCGATTTTGCTGTATGAACTTAAGGTTTTTGGCGCAAATTTACGAAAATGGGTGTAACATTGACGTTCGAGGCAAAGTCAAGGCCGGTAAATTACACACGTTTTTGTAAATTCGTTTTACAAACTTTTTAGCAAATATTGTAAGATCGAAATTGTCGACATTGCCACCAAGTGGACTTATAATGCATAATAGTTTCCGTCATTATCGATCAGAAAGTTTCATCATTGTACTAAGAAAATTGTTGAATTAACATTGGTTGTATATCGCTAAATTCGAGTTATATATTCGATTTTTTTCTATTGAATATTAAAATTTTTTTCTATGTGATTTTTTTGGAATAACTTTTAAACGGCTCAACCGATCGATTCCAGAAACAAACTCGCTCTTAACATCAAAAACCACGTCGATCGCCGGCTAGTTGGTCAAAATCGGTTGATTCGTTTGAGAGATATAGTGAACGAAACAAAACCGAAAAAAGTGTTTTTTCGGAATTAGTCCAAAATTCGTTGTTCGATCAATTCAAACATAAAGATTCTTCATGAGGCTTGAAAAACTGCGTTGAATGCTACCAACCACGTGGAAATCAGTTGATTCATTCAAAAGTGATTGCGGTTTAAAAATTCAAGAAATAGAGTTTTTTCAAACTTTCACCAGACCTTTAAGCTCGAAGAGCTCAAAAACGTCAAAAGTGCAATTTTAAGCACCTAGGTATGGAATTGGCGGAAAGTTGACCCCTTCAAGATCAACCGTTTTCCTAATTTTGTTTAACTTATTCAATTTTGTTAAGCCACAACCCTGTAATTACTGATAGTAGACTTAGTAAGCTCGTTGCTTCATTACTGTAACCACTGGTTATTTCCAAAATATTGCTTTGTCAATGCTTCAATTAAAAAAAAATGCCTTTTTGTTTAAGACGATAATAATGAATATATATTGAAAAATTAAATCATAAAAAAATACTTCGGAGATGGACCTCATAATATCATTTTATAATTTAACCTCAAAGCATGGTTGTCGTTGCGTCGTATAAATGTAAATTTATACAAGGTATAAAAATAATATCCAGAATTCAAATAGTAGATTTATATAATTATTTGTAGAGGAGTTCAGTCACATACACACGCACACAAGAAATAAATATATATATATATATATATATATATATATATATATATTAGGGTGTGCCAAAATATAACTTCCATGATGAACTTTTTAAAATTGAAACAGCAGCTGTGTTAAGACATTTTCTGAGATATTTTGGGGTAAGAGGATTTATTTAATTTTTGTAGAATTTTCAGCAGGAAATTCAATTGGGCACTTCCGGCCAAATTTTGAATTTTCAGCGGAAATGTCAAAACTAAACTTCTTTTAAGAAATTGTATGAAAATCTAATATATCGTCTCACCCCAAAATATCTCAGAAAACGCCAAAACACAGCCCCTGTGAAAAGCGGAACTCAAAATTCCAATTTTAAAAGGTTCCTCACTGAAGTTACATTTTGGCACACTCTAATATATATATTGAGACACTACAAAATGTCCCGACTTTATCAGCCTGGCGAACTACCACCTGAAATTTTCGTTACCGACACTAGCTAAAATAATAGGTAGTCCCGTGACGTCACAAGACGACACGAGGAGGGGAAAACGGTCACAAACCCCAATACTTGAGCGGTGATCGACACTTCGATCTATCCCCCGCTGTAGACCACCTCGTTAGATACTCAAGTCAATCTACTACTATACCACTACGTTAGATACTCAAGTCAATCTACTATTATACCACTATTACCACTAATAGGTGATTACTCACCAAAACTTCTAAAACCTATAAAATATTATCGTTTAATTAATAAGTTTATAATACTACTATTACCACTATTTTATGTTAAATAAATATCATTACGTTTATTATTAATAATTAACTAATCATAATCTCGAATATAAGTAAAATATTCATACAACCAATTTATTGTATTTCGTTACCGGATATAATAAATTTAATTAAAGTGTTAGCTTGGTGAAATAAAATTAAGTTTTATTATAATTCTATTCGCCAACGAATTTTCATTTATCAACTATCAATATCCACTCTGTGTAATTACACACGACCATGTACAAAACTAATCAAGGACAAAGGACCATCTTTGCAGTAAAATTTGTAAGTAATTGAAACAAGTTAACTGGCACACGTGGGAACTTTTGTCTAATAAATTAATTAATAAATCCAGTCAAAACAAAGACAATCAATAATACACGGGAGCGGAATATCCCAGGGCAGTGGACCAAAATTATAACGAAATCTAGGCGATTATTCTTTATCCGCGAGGTTTTGTGGCCTAGAGAATTAAATTTTTCAAAGAGGCAAAAATTTAGTGTTTCAATGGCGCTCGAACAGGGACGCTGCCCTCATAATTGAATGTCTTTGTTCTAGAAAATTCCAAGAAATCATGAATTTATTCTCTCGAACAAAATCACGAATATAATTCGTTACTTCACAGAAAAATTTTTATAAATTCAATTAATTGACAAAAATCCTTGTCAGAAATAATTGTACAAATCCGTTAAATTAGTGGAAAATTTTGTTAAAAATTTAGTGAAATTCCTAAATTTCTAAAATTAGTTTTCAGTTGACAAAAATTGCCACGTTTTTCACTTTATCTCATTTAATCTTAAGTATAATAAACCGAAAATATTTCCATTGTATTTTGTCATAAATTGTGACATTGAAAAATTGTAACCCGATTATTGTACAGCTTTAGGCTGACGTCATTCATTTTATTACAACTGAGAAGTACTCTCAGTAAAAATTAAGTA
>JZSA01003640.1:0-42651 GCA_000956155.1 Cotesia vestalis | reverse complement strand
AAAAAAAAAAAAATGATTCTTTCCATTGCTTTGGTATATCGGCTGTATCTTTACAAATACTGTTGGAAAATATAAGGTTTTGAGTAATATTTGCACTTTAATATAGTTTTGATAGATCTGTAAATTTTCCTATCAAACCATCTAGTGGTTTTTCCGTACCAAAGCTTGCTCTTTAAATTAATGATTTTTACACGACTTCATAAAATAACAAAAAAAATTTTTTTTTAATTTGTAATAATTTTCATTTTTTATTGAAAATTTGTTTTAATTTCCTGCTAAGAAAATCGAATATTTTTAAAAATCAAGAAATTATTAGTTCTACTCCGTTTAACAAAAATCGAGTATTCACTAGATCTCGACGTTTCACCCAAGTAACATGTGCTTGAGCAAGATTTTGGTGCCAGCGTCTTGAGCAAAACCCCTAGTTGCTTGTGTCTTTTTCTACATATGGGTCTTGCTCAAGTTTATTTAAAAAGACATGGTTCAAGATTTATATATAACTAGCTTAAGACATATTGTGCAAGAATATGAGACATGTCTAAAGCAAGGTGCATTGAAAAACTTTCTGACGTATTTTTTGTACCAGAAACTCACAACAAAGACTTACCCATAACTTGCTCAAGATTTGCTCAAGATCCGTAATTCTCAAAAATCCACCGATTCTATACTAAATATAGGAGGGGTAGAATGATGCGAACGGTCATTCGAAAACATTTCATCTTGAGCAAATCTTGAGCAACTCTTGCACAAGTATATTTAGAATGCTTCTGGTGTCAGTCTTTCTCAAGACTTGAGCTATAATCTGGCCCAAAGTTCTTGTACAAGGCTTGTCAATTGAATTTGCTACAAGTATCTGGAGCAAGACCCATAGGTAGAAAAAGACACTAACAACTATCGAAATTGAGACCAGATTTGCTCAAGCCTTGAAAAAGATTGCTATATGGATGTTTATGTAAAATCAACACAACTTAAATGTTGATTTTATAATGACATTTTTGGAATGTTACTTTTTTATAAGATAAGTGTGTGTGTGTGTGTGTGTGTGTGTGTGTGGGTGTGTGTGTGTGGGTGTGTAAGTAAGTATCTGACCAGTGTTCCCAGAAACTTTTACTTGTCTGATCGACACAGTGCCGTAAAATTATCGGGTTTTCTAAAAAATTACCGTACGCATAGAAAAAAATGTTAAATTCAAATTTATGACTAAATTTACAAAATTAAAATTTTTTTATGCGAAAATATTCTCATTTAGAATTCGGATATAAATTTACTCTTGAAAAATATTTACAAAAAAAATGTTTCTTAATGAATAGGAACGGGTCGGATATTACTCACAGTACAGTACTGACATGAGATTATGTGATATTACTGTAGATGTCACGTCGTACCACTTTTTAATCTATCAATATTAAATGAAATTACTTATTTTCAAAAAATTTTTTTGCCTGAATGCTATTAAAAAATATTGTCGATTAAAAAAAAAATCAATTTTATATATTAATTAATATTCATTTATTTAACATAAGTATAACAAATCATGCAATTATAATTTTTTTGATAATAAAAGTAAGTTAAGCATTTTTTTAAATCTTATTATTATTTTTTAAAGTTATTATATTTGTTATATCCACCCCAAAATTTTTCTTTTAAATTTAAATCACCTGTGCATATAGAAGACTTCTCCATGCGCGAAAGCTACAATAAAATATAAGCTACGCGACTGCCGGTTGACCAGCGGGGACTTCTGCTATATCAGCACCGCGAGAATTTAAAAAGGCGATCAACAGCCAACGCCTTGTCTTTGCTCAATTAATTCGACTTCCGCGTTTAGTTGACGGGCCCGTGCCTTGTAGAGTCCTTTGTTTTAACTTGCACTGCACTTAAAGGAAGTTTGGACGCGGTTTAACCGGCAGGCCACGTATTAACATTAAGTTTATCATAGAGAACCGGAATCTCAAAGTTCTATTTTGCTCTGCACTTAGGCGAGAATACGGTTATTAAGTTTATTCTAAATTTATTAAAAGCTAGTTTTGCGCACTTTACTCTACGGGGGACTGGAGGACGTTAGCTCAAATTATTAAAATTCATTAATATAATTTACGTTTACAATTACAATTGTGAAAGTGTAAGTTTTAGTGTTTATAAATAAATTTAAAAACGAAGAAAAAAATCAACTACTTTCATTTATAAAATAAGAAGCCCTTAAAATAAGCAGCCCAATCCATCTTACTCCATCAAGAGGCGCTGAGAGCAGCCCCCTGGAATCACGGATCCAGCGATTATTAATAATACATCAAGTAGTAAGTACATCTATCTACATAAAAATCCGTTAGTCTCAAACGAAGGCGTGGTAAATTCGTATCTCGAAAACGTCCCACATAAATAATAAAAAGAACGGAATTAAAACCTCCGTTGCGTATTCTTTAATTCGTTAGTCCAAACCTCCACCGTTTACGCTACCGCTCTAAAAACGCCCTTGGACATAACATAAAGAACACTGGTCGCAGCGGTGGGATTTCGAATACAAAATTATTTAACTTCCGTTTGAGAAAATTTAAACTCTCTAACAATTTTCGTTCGTTAATTATTTCCATTTTATTTAAATCAAGTAAAGTAAATTCACTGTTTATACAAAATTCAAGCTATAATTTTGTTCAATCTTGATATAATTTCAATTTTATCGTAGAAAAGAATTTCGAGTCTTACAAAATTTTCTTTTATATTTCGCCATATTTTAAATTTCATACTTTACAAAATTTTCTTTGCCCGGAATTCTTTTTCAAAAGGTTATAAAACTCTAATAACATTGTTTCGCAATCGGTTGTCGACCTTAGCGTACTTTCTTTAGACATCAAATATTACAATAACGAATTCGCTGACGCGTCCTTATCCGAGTTGGTTAACACCAAACGAAATTTGCAGTCGCAACTCCTGTCAGCAAAACTTATTTCATTTCGGTATTGAGAAATAAAAATAAAAAAATAAAAATTTTTTTTTGCTAATTAAGCAGTATTAATATAAAATTTTCTTTATTTCGAAATTTAAAAAAAAAAATTTTTTTTTATCCTTTACATTTACACTACATTTTACGAGAAGTGTGCTGTGAATCTAGCACCTCCTCTGACAAAACTCTCACAGAAGTTTCTTAGTTCTGGAAAAGTGCTTTAATTAGCACTTTCCTTTACGAAAGAAGCTCTCACTAAACTCTTGGGAAGGGTGCTTTAAATTTAGCACCTTCTTTTGACCATACATTCACAGGGGTATAAAACAATTTTAACTTTCAAAATTTTTTTATTTTTTTTCTCTTATTAAATAAAATATTTTCTTCTCATCTTTTGCTGACTCGAGACACAAATACTCCAACAAAATTTTTTTTTGTTTGAAATTCTATCTGCTCATAATATGATATATGTAATATTTGTGTACCTGTTTTTACTAACTGTAAGAAAATTGTAATCCTCTATCTTCGAACGACCGAATTGTAATTTCGCGATTCCTAGTTTTCAAATAAATCTACTATTTACGGTTAAAACCGACATCAAAATTTTTCCGAGATTCTAGAAGGTCGATGGGAAAGAGTAGACTGTCGGGCTACCGATACCACCTGAAAAAGATACATTCAGATTTTATTAACGGCAGGGTATACCACCGCCCCCTTATCGAAACTAGATATTGGGAGGAAGACACGGAACCCGCGAAAAAGGTAGTCGATAATAAGGCTAGCGGTCCGAAAGTTTTAGAAAACGTTAAAGCAATCCCTGAACTTTATGAAAAAATACTAAAAATTCGACAAGCCCAAACCCCTATCAAGGCTCCATTAAACCCATCCACGGGACCGACTCTAAATCCCCATTGCAAATAGATTTATCCCAAAAAGAGAATAAAAATCTAAATTCTATCCCTTCTACCTTAATACCTTTCCAAATTCTATCAAAGTAAAAGTTCAAGGAAACTCTTACGAAAATTTTTTTTGAAAATTCTTTTGCTGCTATTAATTTCCGTTAAGCTCTTGATTCACTTTCTTAACTTAATCTCCGCTAACTAAGCAAAAAATAAATCTAACCTCGAGTAGTCACTTGAATACGCGTAACTAGACTCCAATAACATCTACGATTCACAAAATAGATTTAATAATAAAAGAAATTTTTTTTGAAATTAAAATCGGTTAAAAATTTTGTTGTTTGACTAAAGGCATTTAAATCTTCTCTTATTTCAACCTTGAAATTGTTTACTACAAATCCAACTATGACTCTTCCTTGCTTACACTTCCGCACTCGTCACTCGGTAACCCTATACCCGCGATAACTAATCTTTCTTTCGTGCTATTGTACTCTACAGCTGTTGACCTACTTACCTAGTGACCGATAAAAATACATCGCGATTTAAATCATATAAAATTTAATTCCTTTTTTTTTTCATTTATTTTAAATTTTTTTGAGCGAGAACTTTCTTCTCAAACTTTGGCTAATATTACCGTAAGTTAGACCACCCTAAAATCGTGGAATCCTTCGAGGACGAGTCGGGAACGTTTTTCGTCCCTTGTTCAAACGATTTTCCGTTTGGAGTCATGGCTAGGAGAACTTTCCGTATCGACGCCTCTATCAACGAGGAAAACCTTAATGTTCAGATACAAACCCTAGCTAAAGAACTCCATGATGCCCTTTCCTACTTCAATGGAGAAGGTCCAAACGCCGTAAAAGATTTCGAATTGTTCGACGGAATGGTTAGAAATTGGCTACCGAGCATTCCAATAGATAAGCAAGATTTCTTCGCCCGGCGTGTAGTCCAAAAACTATATGGACGGGCCAAAAGACTGGTCGAACATGTCGAACTAAGCTCAGTAGAAGATATCTTACTAGTCCTAGGTCGAAAATTCAAAAGGGGCGACCCATACATTACTTGGCAGAAAAATCTAGTTGCTGCGGCCCCGAAAGAGTCAGAAAATATTGAAGACTTTTACTATCGGTTAAGCGAGATGGTTCGTCGTATTGAACTTAATGCTCCCGAAGATGACAGACCTGTAGTAAAACGGACATTCGAAAAAACTGCAGCTACTACCCTATACGAATACTTACCGGACTTCTTAAGATGCCTATGCAAAATAAGAAGAGCCGAAACCCTAGATGACATGTACAAAGCTATCGAAAATGACGCATACCGAAGACCTGAACGTAGACGATCTATGAGCGACGACGGACTTATAACAGGCGAATCTCTACCACCTACAGTAGAATTTCACAGACGATCTGGACAAGACGGTAACAGACATTACCCGCAAATGCCGAGATCTTCTCGAGATTATGACGATCGGGGTAATTATCGCGAACTGCCTCGCACTTTAACGTACCAGGAATACAGTCAAACTCCAAGGACGAACGCCCCTGGACCCCAGCATCCTACAGACTACTATGAAGATCTATTTCACGACAGTTACAAAGACAATTATTACAGTCCGAATTATCAACCTGAACAACAAGTAATGGGTTCCACTTTCGCGTTCAGAACTGAGCGAAACCCTCAATTTACCCCCAGAACTCAAAATTATTACCAGCCGCGGACTTTCCAAACTATAATCAAAACCGTTACCAACTGAGGGTATTAAGTCCAACAAAAAAGGCTGCACACTTCGAAGAAGACGAAGATTCAGAAGAAGCTAAATTACGACATAAGACTGACCCTACGATAATTTGCAATTGTCCATTTTGCCCAAAGGGAGAACGTCGAGACGCGTACGATCCTTTAAACGGGTCGGGCGCTCGTCAACCGGAGGCAATGGCGAGTATGCCCATCCAGTCCCCGTCTATTTCCACGAGGGGTCCCAACAGCTACCAATCGAATCAAAGAGGCCAATATCGGAGTTTCCCGAATCAATACAATCGGTCGATATTACGAAACCCCCAAAACCAAGTCCTAGAACATCAAGCGACCACGACGGAACCAATGCCTCCCCCGAGACAAGAACAACTACCAATTCCGAACAACTTGACGTCATCACCAGGACCAATAGGCCAACAACTGATGACCGCAGGAGAGCTACGAGCACAGGCAAAGACGAACCAAAGTGTCTAACTACAGAAAGAGGCCCGACAGTCCATCTACGTAGTCCAGCACTCCGAAAAGGCGGAGTAAACGCCCTTCCCGACACCGGTTCCGACCCTAACTTACTCTGCATCTAAGAACTATGCGACGAAGTCCTCTGTAACATCGAAAATAGAGGAGTAGTTGGAGGTATTGCTACGAGCTCAATGCCTATAACCGGTTCTATCAGTCTTAAAATATTCGGAGTTAAAACCACGTTCCATCTCGTACCAAAACCCCCCGGTGGTTATAAAGCCATTCTCGGAAATGCATTTTTCATTCAAAATCGTGTAACCATCTCGTTTTACTGGAATACCCTAATAATAAAAAACAGACCTACTCAACCAATACCGATCATCAACCCACGAAGATTCCCCGAGCAAAAGATCCTCGCTCTAAGAACCGGGCCAAAAATATATATCTCGTGCAATCTGCTCCTAGGTAATTTCCAGCGATTCCTCATCGATACAGGCGAGGATGTATGCCTCATCAATGTATCCGCTTTAAAACCTGAAGCGATTATCGACACTGGAAAAGCTAGGAAATTCCGAGGTCTCAGCGACAGTACCTTTGAGACCCTAGGAGTAGTTAAGCTAAAAAATTTCAATATCGAAGTCAAATTTCAGGTTTTTCGGGAGAATTTACCATTCCCCGGAGTGGGAATCCTGGGAAACAATTTTCTTGAAACCGAAAAAGCTGAAATCTCGTATGACAATCAAACTTTGGTTTTGTTATCTTCTCCAACAAACACAACCTCCTTTAGCCTTGAAACAAAGCCTTCTTCAAGCTATACATTACCACCTCGTATGAAAATAGTAGTGGCAATACCAGTCCAAGACTTCGAGAAGAATGAGGGATATTTCCCTCGAATGAACCTTTCGGACGGAGTCCTTGGAGGAGAGGCCGTTGTCAAGGTTGAGAATGGGTATGCCACGTGTATAGTCATTAATCTTAATTCAAATCCAGTCGACATAAACATCGGATCCCAACCACTCGAAGATTTTGAGTTCAGCTACCCTAGTTCAGACGGGGACGAGTCCGATGACCCTTCCATTGAAAATTCCAATCGTATAACCAACCCAGAAGTACGTATTAAGACCATACTTCAGAAAATCCCCCTAGGTCATCTGAATGAAGAAGAAAAAGAGCAAGTCCAAGAGCTCATAAAAAACAATCACGACGTCTTTCATCTTCCTGGAGACAAGCTGGGTTGCTCGAAAGATTTCACCTGCCGGATTGAAACTACCACCAATGAACCGGTAAGAATAAAACAGTATCGATTTGCCCCAGAACATCGAGAAGAAATCGCCAGGCAGGTTAAAAATCTTGAAAAACAGGGAATAATTCGAAAATCTAACTCTCCGTATAATTCACCTTTGTGGATTGTACCAAAAAAATCTAATGATCCTTCTATAAAAAATATAGAATGGTCATCGACTTTAGGCAACTAAATAAAATCACTAGAGGGGATGCCTATCCTTTACCCCTAATTATTGATATTTTAGACCAGTTAGGCGACGCTAATTTCTTCAGCGTCTTCGACCTCGCCATGGGTTTCCATCAGGTCCCAATGCACCCCGCTGATGCGCCAAAAACATCATTTTCTACCCCAGATGGCCACTGGGAATATTGTTGCATGCCTTTTGGCCTAGAATGCGCTCCGTCTATCTTCGAACGCATGATGGATTTCACCTTAAGCGGGTTAAAAGGGACGGAATTATTTATTTTTATCGACGATCTAGTTAGCTATGGTAAAACCCTAGAAGAACATGGGGTGAGAGTTCAAAGATTATTCAATAGGTTGAGAGAAGCGGGTCTCACTCTCCAACCTGAAAAATGTAAATTTCTCTGTCCGGAAGTAGATTATTTAGGTCATGTAATAACAAAAGAGGGCATAAAACCAGACCCGTAAAAGATTTCATCACTTAAAAATGCCTCGCGACCTAGAAATCATACGGAAGCCAGAAAATTCATGACACCGAAACTCGATATACGGACGTAGAAAAACAATGCTTAGCAGTAGTTTACGCAATCCAACAATTCCGACCGTATCTCCAAAAACATTTTACTCTAATAACCACTAACCCTTGCGTTACCTGGTTAAGGGATAGCGCAACTGTCACCGAAAGACAAGTTAGATGGCGCTCCAAATTAAGTAGATACAAATTTAACGTCGTAGTCCGCCATAAAATCACCGAGCAATACGCGGAAGGGCTCTCTTATAACCCAGAAGGGCGTTCAGAATCTCCAGAACTCGCAATAAATAATAATACCGAAAATAATCCTCTAGCGCTACCGATTTCTGCTTTAACAAAACCAAAAAGATTAAATAAAAACCTCTCGGACGAAGAGGCGATCCAATCGGTCAAACGCCCCGGTCGCCCTATCGAATCAAAAATTAGACCACGAGTCAGCAGTGCTCCTGAAGTAAGAGAAACAATTGCCTCTCGACTTAGGTAAAGAAAACTTGGAAAAACACGAGTCCCACCAAAAATAAATTATCACGAAACCAGCGATCTAGTTATAACTTCAGAAGATCCGAAGACTCAAGAAGCCGGTAATGAAGAACAGGGGGACGACGAAGTTTTCCTTCCAGGACCAAGTACGAGTAATCAAACACCAGACACTGGCCAAGAGGGAGACGATGAGGCGGAGAAGGACGAAGGAGCCGAAAAAGACAGCGAAACGAGCGCTCCACAAAAACAAAGACGGACAACGCAAGAATTAGTAGAAATGTTCGATGAACTCCTCAAAAGACGGCCACCACCGGAAAACACCTATCGAGAGCGAGCTCTAGAGAAAATCCGTCGAGAAGAAGCAATATTTAACTACACTCTCCAAGAGCTAGCTGAATTGAAACGAACAAGTTCTGAGACAGCTAAAACAATTCAGCAATCGCTAAGCAAAATGCCTCCACTCTGACGTGATGAAGAAGACTCGCTAGACAACGACGCAACAACCGAAATTAATGTCGACGAATTTCTTAGAGATAACAGCGATCAACCTGAGGAAGGTTCAAGCAGCGATATCAGTCCAGAAGAAGCCGGAAGAAGCGGAGATTCCAGCCAAACAGAATGTCCCGTCATCATAGAACCAGAGCCTGCAACCTCAGCAGAAATTGTTAACACAAGAAACATCATTAATACATACGATAAAAAAGAAAACCAACTGAATAAAAATTCTCTAATACCCCAGAACCTAATTAAATCCCGATTCACAGGATATTTAAGAGACGGTCCAGATCCCCGAACCCCAATTTTCGGAAGAGTTCTCATACCCGATGAACTAGCGGCCATGGGTATCCTTTATGACCACGCAAGCCGCCAAATTGTAGACGAAAACGGTAAGGGAATAAACGAAATAGTCGAAACCGAATCGGCCGACGCGAATAACACCCTTAGCCAACCGGAACAGGTAGAATCGAATAAAACCTCGCCAAATACAATTAAATTAACGGATAAACTAAATATTAACGAGAATAAAACAAATAATAATTACGAAAAATTTCACGATTCAGATAAAACCAAAAATAAGTCAACAACAAGCGGGAATATAACAGTGGGGGATGATGTAGGGAACCACCGATTCGGACCACCCTTCGTCGCTTATGACCCCCTCGCTTTCGAAGAGGCTGAAAATATTTTTGCCGAAAGACGTCATCGACCAAGAATATCTTCACCCTCGAGTTCAGACGAAAATACATCGCCAAAAGGGTCCGAAATAAAAATCAAATTTGCAACCAGCCGAGACGGGCTTACTTATGCCCGAGACCACTTAGTACACTTTTTAGCAGCTGACTGCGAGATAATAAAACCCGTAGCGAAGCTGCTCCGCGACTTAAAATTCATAAATGCGGACGACCTTCACGCCTCAAAACCTACAAAGGGGGACGAATTTGTCACCAAGCTAGGTCGTTGTAAAATCTTTACGGTATTTATCAAAACAAAATATTTCGAAAAATAAGACCCTATCGACCTGATCGAAGGATTGAGAAATCTTCGACAGTCGATGCACAAACACGACATTCATTCACTGCGCTGTGCAAAGCAGGGGGACGAATTTGACGATTTAGACATAAAAGCCTATTTATTACATGAATTAAGGGATTGTCCAATAACAATTACTTTGTGCGAAAGGAACGTCGAGGTACCAGACGAATCCCTTCGAACGAAAATAATTTAAGAAAATCATAACAGCTTAATGGGGGGGCCACAAAGGCGTAGTGAAAACGTATTGGCGTATTCGCAAAAATATTACTGGCCAGGAATGGAAGACAAAATCTACAATTATATACGAGCATGCGAGATATGCCAAAAAAATAAACTCACGCGAATAAAGACCAAACAGCCTATGTCCATCACAGACACACCCTTTGAACCTTTTGAAAAAATTAGTATAGATACGGTAGGACCCCTACCCATGACCCCTGACGGGAACGTACATATCTTAACAATTCAAGATAATTTTTCCAAAGCAGCTCCAGCAGTTTCTCTCCCTGATATCAGAGCAGTAACCGTTGCAGATGCTTTATTAAATCATTATATCGCCCTTTATGGGTGCCCTCGCGTAATTCTATCAGATAAGGGCACCTCATTTACAAGCAAATTAATCCAACAGCTTGCTAAAGCGCTTAAAATTCAAAGAATAACAACTTCATCTTATTACACTCAATCGAATGGATCCCTAGAAAGATCTCATCAACCCTTAGTCGACTATCTACGGGCCTACGTAGATAAATTTAATAACTGGGATCGGTATATCCCAATGGCAATGTTAAATTATAACACCACCGTGCACACAGCCACGAAATTTACTCCATACGAAATTTTGTACGGAAGAAAAGCTCGGAGTCCAACTCAATTTCCGGACTTTAGTAAAATCGAATCATATAACGATTATCTAGCAGACTTAATTAGTCGAATTTCCGAAATTCAGCGAATATCTGCAGAAAATTTAACGAAAGCTAAACTTGAGTCTAAAATCCGATTCGACAAACATATACACCCGGCAAAATTTAGTGTAGGAGATCTTATATATACGTTGAAAGAACCTAGAAAAAATAAATTAGACCTTTATTATACCGGTCCATACGAAATAGTCGAAATAAACGAAATGGGAAATTTAATAATAGAAAAAGAAAACGGGAAACGAAAATTACTTCACCCGAATAAGGCTAAACCAGCTAGCCGCGAAAAATTTGACTAAAAAGAAACCCAAGTTGTTTGTTTCAGTATAATAACAGCCAACACAAGTTCGACATGAACACCGTGGTACTCCTCTTCCTGGGACTTGGATACCTAGCATGGAGCACAGGAGAGACGAGAATAAGACCGATGGAGGCCAACCCAGGTCTACTCTACGATCCATTCAAGAAAATACACCTGATCCGCGAAGAATGGCAACTCATTAGTTCAATCAACATCGAAAAATTAGTGAATATGTACCCACACTCGAATCAAAGTCTATGGGAAGCCTACGGAATATGCTCAATGAAATTCAATCACTCAATCTGCGCGTCATATCTGAGGTTCAACAGCCATCGAGAAATACAAGCAGAAATCCAACAAGCTCAACACCGGCTAAGACAATTTCTCGAAGACCCACAACTAGAAGAACTCGACTCACAAAACCGCACCAAAAGAGCTCCCTGGTTTGGATTCGTAGGTACTATAGCTCGAGAACTGTTTGGGACCATGGACTACAGCGATAAAGAGCACATCACCAAAGAAATAGACAACCTATATCAAAACAATAGGGAATTAATACACTTATCTCAAAACAACACTCACATCATCAAGAGTGAAATAAATGAGATTCTTAAGCATGAAGCAAATATAACCGAGAGAATCAAGGAACTGGTCCGAACATCAGCCTACCTCAAACATGCAGTAAATAAACAATTGAGTGATCTACAAAGAGTCCAATTATTTTCAATGGCTGGAGATGAGCATATTCACCTGATGACCAATCACCTAAGGACTCTCAATAATGCAGAAAAAATCATAGAAGATGCAAAATGGGGTAAACTCACCTATTTAACAGTGTCAGCCAAACAACTACACCAAGCAACTGCTGACATGATGAAAAAACATCCAACGTTAAACCCACCTCAGCCTTTGGATCACATGGACATCAATACACTAGCCAGGGTGTCCACGGTGGAAACAGGAAAAACAAATGGACATTTCCTGATAGTAATTACAGTTCCACTATTCGACCAGACGCCTTGGTTAGCATATGAGCTAAAATCACTTCCCAAGCCAGAAAAAATTGGGAACCAAATATCAACCTTGACGATTCAACCGACATCGAAATACCTCGTGTCTGAACCATCGTTTGATGAATATTTTCTCGCTGAACAAGATTATATCAACAGTTGCAAGTCCATCGGACCAGACATGACATGTCCACCGGACCTTCCGTCCAAAACAACCAAGTTGGAGAACGAGGTAGATTGCGAGATGGAACTATTAATGAATCCGAAAACCAAAAATCTTCGGAATTGTAATATAAGAATAATTCCAAAATGCAAGTTAACTTGGATAAAAATGAACGAGAAAAACACCTGGGCATATTCAACGTGCAAGCAAGAAAATATTCAATGGAGATGTCCAGGACAAACTGCCGAAAATCAGGTAATTAATGGCACTGGCCTGATACACGTCCATCAGGGATGCCAAGTGACGTGTAATGAATACACTATTCGAGGGATTGCGAGAGAGTCAACGAAAATAGACCTCATTGCCCCGAGTTTTAACCTATCCTTGGAAACGTTAAACTCGAGCCTGAAAATCAACAACGCAGCTCCAAATTCGTCCACTCAAGACCAAGACCCAGCCACGATTATCGACAAATTTGAACCTTGGGGCCAAGGACTGGAAGAAAACGAAGAAAAAATGTCATTAATACCCCTGGATCATCAAAAAGAAGAAACCAGTCGGAAAATAACTATTGGAACGGTATCAACCATTGGAGTAATATCACTTATAATTGGGGGGATAGCCATAAAAAAAATTATCCGCCGATTCCTATTGAAACCTCGCCAGGCCGGCAGAAAAGATGAAAATCCAGTCGTAATCGAGCTGAAAATAATCAAAGAAAAAAACATCAAGCCTGCCAGAAGTCAACAAACCACTTCCAACAAGAACTAATACCGACAACGAGAAGAACTTCTCCATAGAAACAAAAGTAACAACGAAAGAAACTCCTGAGACCGTCAAAACACCAAAGAAACCGAAAACATCCCGACTGAGAGACTGCAAATCACCAATTTGATCGATAAACCCAGCATCAACACCGTAGAACTTAAGCTCATTAATTAAAGAATTACTACATAAACAAACTGATGACTCCTTTGCGGAAAAAGTGAGAGAATAATTTAAAATAATAATAATAAGAAATTTTGCTCTCCAAGAAGAATTCCATCTAAAAAAAAAAAAAAAAAAAAAAAAAAATTTTCTTTATTGCCAAAAACGAGCCAACAGTTTGCATAAACAGTTCAATTAAAAAAAAAAAATTGCTTATTTCTATATACAATGGATAGTATAATGAAAATCAGTAAGTTAATCCAAATTCTGAAAAACAAAGTTTTGCTGCTTAAGACTCACAAGACCGAAGATAAAATTATCTCCGACCTTGAGGGGACGAGCGAGAATAACGCAAAACGCCGACGGGAAATTTTTTTTCTCTTCCTTTAAAAACAATATGTCTACAATTCTCTTACTAAAATTTTCATTTTACTATCTATATTTTTATATTATTGTACTATTATACTTTAATTATATATTTATATCCTATTATTATGTCGAATATCATAATCACTATTTTTCATATTTGTCATATATCAAACATTTTTATATTTTATAACCAAGTATTCAACAGAACTATATATATATATATATATATATATATCAGATATAACGCGGCTCGTCACGACAATATCGTCGCTAATTTACGTCGGATCTTTACCAAACTCAACATAATTATTCTACAGATAGGTACCGAAGTCAAGTTCGTAGATGAGCTTAATCGGTCAAGTAATTTAGAAATGCCAGGATTTTAAAATTTTCAAAATTATAAAAATTCATATTTTTTCACTTTCTTACTCGTATAACTTTTGAATGGGATAACTTATCGAATTTCTGTAAATTTTATCTGAAAGCTCTTTAAATAAGCTTCAATTTGAGTATTATATTATATGTATAGTCTTAAATCATGGTCTATTCCGCTATGCTATATATGAAATTTGCTGTTGCACTCGTTTTACCAAATGTCATCCAAAACTTATCGTTGTGGTTTGAAAATTTAAAAAATCGTTTTTTGTGAAACTTCTATTATTTTCTTCTATCACTACTATCACTTTTTACATTCATTTTCATGAAATCTACTTCCATTTTGGCTGCCGAATGGCTTTTTTTTTTTAATTACATTAAGTTTATTGATTAGTATAGGAGCAATAATTTTATTTAATTCTTGTATTCGTCGGTGGAGTCGTTCTCTGTCTCTTGATGCTTGCTCCCATGGACCTTTCCTCGCTTGTCTGGATGCAAAGTCCCACACATACATGTTATGTATGGTAGGCTTAGGATCAAACTGTACCATTAAGTAAGTTTTCTTACAGTGCTGCTGATCGGTATTGTATTCCACTATTCGGTCGTGAATTATTAAACAGTAAACAGCAGTTTGATTTGGAAACTGTGCTGACGATTCAAACTCCAGACGTATATCCACAGGCCCAGACTTGATTGACTCGTTCTGCTTGGAACAGTCAATTATATACAGAGGTGCTTTATTCGGAAAATTTAGTTTGTTGAATTTAGTGTTTTGCGGGCCATCAAACTGTGAAAAGACCAACGCTCTACTGTCTCTTATTGTACATCCAAACGGCTTAAGGTTTGAGAATATTTATCTTTACTCAAAGTCTCTTAACCAACCAAAGTATCAGTTCCTGGAGACGCTGCTTAAACAGAATAATGGTATGGGATTCTTCACATTCAGTGAACATGAAGCTGTAATCAAGCCTGAAGATGCTAAGCCTAACTCCCTGATGATATTTGACTTGTTGCTTGTGAAAAACAAGATCATATCAAGGCTTTTTTCTGCATGGGTCGACACAAGGATGTTGATATCTTCTATCTCTGTCAAACTTATACACGAATACCTAAGCATCTGATTAAAGATAATGCGAACCTTCTCGTTCTGTTCGGTCAAGATGAACCCAATCCAGGAAAAGGCGCTAACAGCAGCCCCGGAATCACGGATTCGGTAATAACTAAAAATCCTGCAAAGAGTAAGTACATCTATTCTTAATAAAAATCCGTATCCAGTCTCAAACGAAGGCGTGGTAAATTTGTCCGTCGAAAACGTCCCACATAAATAATTAAACTATGGAATTAAAACCTCCGTTGTGTATTCTTTAAACCGTTAGTCCAAACCTCCACCGTTTACGCTACCACTTAAACGCCCTTGGACATAACACTAACTACGTCCTGTATATGCTTTTCATAAATGTTTACGTCACTATTCGGAGGAATATACACACTGCCAATGACAAGGTCATCTTGGTTTAATTTAACCTTGATAAATATTTGTTCAATATCTTGATGAATAACCTGTAGTTGATCAGCTTGACACTTTTTTTTTATCACCTCACCATGAGGAATACTATTATTAAGCCAAGTCTCTGTAATGCATACAATATCCATGCTGCTAGTTGCCAGCGATGTTATAAAAGTTTTTAATTTGGTACGCAGACCCCTGACATTTTGATAGGCAATTGTTATATTTACTAGTTTATCATTATCTTTGGTTGTACCCGCCGAAAATTTTCTTTTTTTTCATCGACATACGGTTCACCAAAATTATACTTAATGACTAAATTGCTTTCTCCAGCTTCCTGCCTACTATTTAGTTCCTTACGGACCTCCCTAAGTTTATCTCTTAAGTGCATTCTAGTAAGATCCGGTTTGAACCACACTGTGCCATCCTTTGGTTTTACTTTAAGAACTTGCCTGGCTTGCTCCTTAGACTGTAAGACTATTTTTAAAGGTCGAGCCTTATCACCCACCATTTTACCAATTCTATTAACCTTAATTTTATCAAAGTTAATTTCACAGTCTTCTGACACTAACTGCTTAAATCTGTCCTTATCTTCCAATTGTCTGTCAATACCAGTATCCTTCTTAGACTCAGGAATATTAAAACCGATGATGCTATCCTCTCTGCGCTTCCTATCCTTCGACTCACGCAACACTTCATTCACGCTAGGGTTTATTTTTTCCAGTTGATCCAACCGTTTGCCAAGCTCAACTAGACCCTTGTCATTCTTGTTACCTAGCTTTTTCACGTCAGAGTTAGCCTCCTTGAGAGATCTAATATCCTTTTCCATTGTCTTCATGTCCTCTCTGATGCTTTTTAACTCTTTCTTAAAGGGATCAAGGTGTTTGCATAGTAATGTTTCCATACATTCCATAATAATTTTCTTCGAAGGAACCTCGGAGTCTTCATCATCATAACACTCCTCATCCTCAGACTCTACAATACTAACCTCCAATTTACAACTACTGCACACCCAGCTATTAATGCCTGATTTTTTGAAATCAAGGGCTAATTTATCAAACACCTCGTTACTCAACCCACTACACTTTTTATGGTACCATTTTTTGCAATTAAAACAACTTAAACTACTAGAATTTGCTTTAATTATTTTGTCACATTTTACACACATATGCTTCGTAGGTGCCATTTCGCCAAATATTGAATGATGAATAGTTACTTGTCAAAGTTTGTGTATTTTTTAAGACCTCCCAAGGGATGAGTGTTTTACTTTTCTGAAAATAGTGAAAAAAAAAGGAACTCAACAGATGATGCACTTGACATCTTAGCATGGGTCTTCAGCTTCAGCCAGTTATTTTCAGCCAAAATATTAATACCAAACTTAAATATAACATACCTGTAATATTTAATGGATTATTATCAACTTGATACTGCCACATGTCATTAATATATAAACAAATATATCACTACCTACAATAGATCGCTGACAACGGAATAACAATAATTTAATTAATATGAAACCGACGGTTTCTCATTTTAGAGCAGGAGTAATTATGCATAATTATTATGTTATTATTATATTCATAATTAATAAATAATATTATTTTTTAAGTACCATACTAATAATACGACTATATAACATTAAAATTAAACTGTAAGCATTAAGGCGAAAATGAAATTGTCGTAATGAGGATTTATGGAAACATAGCTCTTAGTAGATTCAACGACCACTAATGACGTCATAGTGCTAAATTTGCATGCAAATAGTTTTTTAAAGTGAAACTTTTATTACATCGTCTCAAACTTTTTCGTCTGTGTGTTGCATGTCGCGTGACGGTCGGCCGCGGAGTAGGGATAAAGTGAAAGGCGCTCGTCAGAGCAGCCGAGGCCAATATGGCGGCGCCTATAGTTCGCATCAGCTGACCGTGTAGTGTATAGACTATTACTCATTTGTGCCAGTGCTCCACGCTATTTTGTTTGTTTTTGTCAGTGTTTAATGTAAATGTTGTTATTTATTCGCTTTTGGTAAACAACGACACAGCTAGTGAGTCCAAAAAACTGATCAACGAGAAAAAAGCAAAGAATAGTGCAAAAATGAATGACGATGAATTAATTTTACGCCTTTTTTTTTTTTTTTTTTTTTTTTTTTTTTTTTTTTTTTTTTTTTTTTTTTTTTTTCATTTTAACATACTCAGCCGATGATCAGCCATTAACGGCCCGATAATTTTTTTTACAATCGACCGATAATCAACTGCCGTTAATGGGCCGTTGTTATCATTTGGACATTTAGCCGTCCGTGGGCCATTAAAAGTCGCCAATGATTGGTCGTCAATCAGTATCCTTCGCCCGTCGATGGGCCATCCGAGGGCCGATTTTCGAACTTTGTATGGGTAGTTAGATTTGTATGAAGTCTACTAAAAACGGACGAGTATTAAGAACAAATTTATTCTATGTTCGTTATTAATTATCACCTAAGTTCATCAAGATCGTGTTGTCGCCATGCTTAACCCATTATTTGTGTTCTATTGTTACTTATTTAATTTATCCTAAATAATTGATAGTTTAATATATAAACAATAATGTTTCTAAGGTTGAAATAATATAAAAGTTTTTTAATAAACAACTTCATATACACATTTCGTACTTGTCCCACCAGTTACAAATGCCTGTCCCACCAGTCCCAATGAAAAATATTTTTTAATTGTATCTACGCAGGTAATCAGTCTAATTCTTTATAATATTGAATGTTTGTACACTGATAAAATAATTAACTTCATAAAATAATTAATACCATTTTGAAGAAAACGATTTTCTTCAGTCAAGAGAATAAATTCTTGAGTTAAGAAATTATTCTTGATCTAAGAAAATTTTCGTGTTTCTAGAATTTATTCTCTTGGCTCAAGGAAATGATTTTCTTCAAAATGGTATTCTTGGTTCAAGATCTTGGCTCTTGAATCGAGTTAATTTTTTTATCAGTGTAGGATAAATTTTTTATTGAGAGGGATGTATTTTTTAAAAGCTTAGTGGTCGAACTGAAATTCGACTTGAATTATACCGTGGTAAGAGAGAAGGATTTTTTAATGTCCCACCAGTCAAATGATAATTACGAGAAATTTAAAAAATTATCGAGGTATATGATAAAGGAATGTTATTAATTAGTTATTTTTCTATATTATAAGATCCATTTTACTATAGTACAAGTTTCAGTCACATAATTGTAGCTTACAATTTATAGAATTTTAGAGTCAACTGTCTCTCCAGTCAGTATGGAACGCCCCTGTAGTTATAAAACTCAATAAAAGCAATATAGTTTCTAACAAAATTTTACTCATTTTTTCTAGAATCTCAACATGTTTACATTCATGTTTGTAGATGATTAATAAATAATTACCTACAGTAACGCAGAAAATATGGGTAATCTCTCATTGGTAGTTTGATCGTAAGCATGTGCACTAAATCGACCAGTTGAAAAGGTAGAACTGATAGATGTGCGCAAACTTCAATTATAAAGGCGGAGCCGCGAGTTGCATTCACATTCCTATGGAATGGCTAAAGCTAGCCCCACTACCTAACTGAGTAATGTATGCTATTAAATCGTTCACAGTTGCTAGTTACCCTAACTTTACCACAAGTTTTGCGGTTTTTCTTGTGACAAAATATTATCATATATTAAAGTGGTTTTCTATTGTATTACCCTAGTCAGCTGACTATAGTAATTCAGATAAAAAATATTCGGATTCGTCGAATAGAAGAAAATTTTGTTATTAATAAAGTTACTCATAAAGTACGACCTATATAAGATTAACTGAATCTGATGAACCTATCATAAAACGTACATTTCCTGTAACAAACTATTTTTCTTGTATGTGTGATACATTAGGGTGCTTTTTTTCAACTATTTTTAACTTCCCGCTAAGAAAATCGAAGATTTACAAAAATTGGGAAGTTATTGTTTTCACCTCGTTTTGCAAAAATTTGAAAAATTTGGCATATTCTGAAATTTTTTCCAAACTATTTTTTTTTCAAGAGCCCTAAGTGTTCCCTTTTAAACAAACAAAAAGCCATTTCTGTATCTATAATAGCGTTTGAGATATTACAAAAACAAAATTGAAAAACTGGAAAAATTGCAAAATTTTGAATTTGCATATCTTTTGAAAAAAATTTTTCCATTTTTTAAAGTGAAACTTTTATTACATCGTCTCAAACTTTTTCGTCTGTGTGTTGCATGTCGCGTGACGGTCGGCCGCGGAGTAGGGATAAAGTGAAAGGCGCTCGTCAGAGCAGCCGAGGCCAATATGGCGGCGCCTATAGTTCGCATCAGCTGACCGTGTAGTGTATAGACTATTACTCATTTGTGCCAGTGCTCCACGCTATTTTGTTTGTTTTTGTCAGTGTTTAATGTAAATGTTGTTATTTATTCGCTTTTGGTAAACAACGACACAGCTAGTGAGTCCAAAAAACTGATCAACGAGAAAAAAGCAAAGAATAGTGCAAAAATGAATGACGATGAATTAATTTTACGCCGTAAAAAACAGAACGCCGACAGAGCACGTGCTTATAGAGAAAGGAAAAAAGATCTTGGTGAGTAAACATAGTTTTTATATAGAATTTTCAGAACTTTTTGCTGGTGCATGTTGTTGTTTATGGATTTATTTCAATTTTGATTGCCTGAATTTATTTATTAACTTATTTTGTATGAATATTAAATTAAGTCTTTTTATTTATATTCGGTCCATTCAATATATTTAATTTTATTTAACAGATACTTAAAAACAATGATAATTCATTGAGGGTTCACTCAGAAATGCAAGCATACATCAATAACATGAGTTTAAGTCAAACAACTGCTTCCGAATCTGCTGTTGGAGATTTTTGTGCAGCTATTTGTCAATTAGATGAGAACAGAAAACTCGTAATTGCGTCAATATATATTAAAGTAAATCAAAAAATAGATGATGTAATGGATTTTCTAGGTTTTCATCTAGCTCCATTTGCTACGTCATCGGCACAAATCTTCCGTTCTCGAGAAATATATTCACGAATGCCTGTTATTTTGTCTGGTGATTTTAATACAGACTTCAAGAAAGAAGAATCTGCTCCACTCATTGAATACTTGAGAAAAGTATTTGATCTTGAAATGATAAATGATAGAAATTTACCCACCACGAGATATGGTACAACGATCGATGCGGTTTTTACTAGATACATTGAAAAAATCGAATTTAAGTCACTGTTCACGTATTTTAGTTACCATAAAATATTGGTTACATTTATAAACTGTGAAACTCATGATGAAGATGGAATTGATAATAGAGTGATTGAAAATAATTGAAAAACGGATCAAAATGACTCAACGATTATAAAATATTGTTTTCAGTGTTTTAATATGTGTATATCATCTAAATAATTGTTAAGTATTATGTATGTCGTACTCTAAGACACAGAGTTCAATAAAAATATTAGTTGGAGACCTAGTCTACTTTTATCATTTCCCATTATCATTCTCATTTTCTAAGTATAAAATTAAGATTGATGAAGCAATTTTTATACCCTTAATGGAATATTATTCCGAAAATTTTTAGTTAAATGTCTATAATGTGAAAAAAAGTTTCACTTTTACGGTGGTTTCATAAAACCACACAATCTTTTTTTATATTAATTATTATAAATAATGCAAAATTAAAATATTTTTTTTTTCTAATTAATAGAGCAAATTGAGAGCAATTCTTTAAGCAAAAAAAAAAATTTTTGAATAAGTGAATATTTCAGGTTCTATAGCAAAATTAAATTTTTGAAAAATTAATTAAAAATTAACTAATAGTAATAGACCTGGAGCAATTACGGGTTCTAATAGAGCATTTGAAGAGCAATTAATTGGCATATGGTTTAATTAAAAAATAAATATTCTACGCTAACTTCCTTGCGGTAATTTTTATACCCTTAAAATCTTAATAATTTTTCAAGCGGCGTCACGGTAACAATAGAAATTACGTACGGAATCATATTCGATATAAGTTTTTTAAACGATAATGTTATTTTGGTTGAAAAACTAAATGTATCGATTGAAGATAATATAGCTCTTAAGCCAAGAAACTCTAGACAAGAAATTCTTAAAGCAAAATAATCATTTGTCTTCCAAAATAAATTCTTAGATCAAGAAAATATCTCTTGAGTCAACATAAATTTTCTATCAGTGTAGGGGGTAAACTTTTTTGAGGTCATGTATTAAATATTTATTAAAATTTAGAATTTATTTCTTTACAGATTTTGTAACTTTCATGACAGAACTTTTGCAATAATTTGAAATAATTTTACATTCAAGGGAATTATTTTTACACGGCTTGAACGAATGAAATGTACGGGTTCCATTAATAGTTTTGTTGGTTCCATCAATAGTTTTGTCTTGCACTTGCAAGACAAAACTATTGTAACAATACAAAGCCTTTTTGAATGTGCAAAATCATATTTTAAAAAAATTGAATTTAATTTCTGTTCTTTAGATGAATATAAAAGACACTAAGAGTATTTGAAGGAACGGTTTTCATCAGCTAAATATCAATAATTTTCTTCATCCAAACAATTTTGCATCAAAAAAAATTAATTATTTTGAAAACAACATCGAAACTTTTTGTTTTTTGTAAGTTACAATGAAGAAAATTGAAAAAAATTTTAAGTGAAATAAAAAAAAAACTACTAAATTTTTTATAAAAATTTTTTTTTATTATTTATGTTTTTACATAAAATCAAACAGTCTAGCCTGATAATTTGACTTTAATAAAAATTTTTGGCTTATCACATAACTAAAAATTTTCTTTTGAAAAAAAAATTTCGTACATTTCATTCGTTCCAGCCGTGTAAGATAATAAAGAAGAATAATTCCCTTGAATGTAAAATTATTTCAAATTATTGCAAAAGTTCTGTCATGAAAGTTACAAAATCTGTAACGAAATAAATTCTAAATTTTAATAAATATTTAATACATGACCTCAAAAAAGTTTACCCCCTACCGTAAGTCGCTCATGACCTTAGTAGTTTATGCGACTTTAAATATCGCTCGGTAACAACGGACTTTATACGGTGAAACGACCGTGAAACAACCGTTAATCGACTGTGCTTTCACCGTGTTGCCGAAACCGCCAGGGTGTAACCATGACCTTCATTAGTCCAAATTAGTATTTGATCAGTCGATAAAAAATCTCCAGTAATCCAACGCTCTTTCAAAGGTGCGTTTACGGAACAAAGTAATGCAAAATCAGCAGCATTGTAGACCAGGTAAAAATAAATTGACATTAAAAATTAGTAGTATTAAAAATAAAAAACTAAAAATAATATTTAAGGATAAAAAAGTTACCTGCCAAATTCCAGAACTAACAAGAAAACAGTGCGATTATAATAAGCACATCAGCAAGTCATCGCGAGAGCATTCATACATTTAATCAGTCTGCTCTCATTCTCATAAATCGGCTGCTTGGTTTGTTGCTTCTTGCCAAACAGCGACCACACTTTGACAGTACCCGTTGTCGTGATAGCTAGCATCATGTCTTCTTTAAAAATAAATCAATTACAACTTATGTGTATTAAGAACTGACTTTTCCGGTTGGCTGGTCTCAGTATACTTGTAATGTGGTAACCTAATTTGGATTTAAGTAATTTCAAGCGGAAGAAAATAAAATTGATATGAACAGTAGAAGCTCAAGTTACAAGAATATGTACCTGAATCGATTATAAATAATTTAATTAAAACAACTCAATGAATCTGAAAAAAAAATAGTGATAATGTCTTCTAATCACGAGGCAAGTACATGCCATGATATTTATCATTATTTTGAGTTTTACTTGTATACCGTTATCTGGTTTTTACAAGGGTGATATCCCCACTTTTTATCTACATTCTATATCATCTCTACTTTATATCTTTTCGCTCTATATTTCCCTCTTTATTGCGGCTGTGGACCGACTTGTGCTTTCTGTACCGTATTCACCCTGAACCTCACCTTCTCAGGCTGTTGGAACAGAACCATGTGGAAACCTCAGAGAATAACCATGATAGTACAGTCGGAGCTGGGCTAAGTCTACAGTGATTAATAAGAAACTCTTTATCGATCACTGGAGCATTAGGTCCCTCTCCTAGTGTGCAGAGATCCCTCGCGCTAGCCAACGTTGACTAGAGTGGTCACCCATTCAAGTTGCTTAAATGTGTGATCACCCAAGTCAGACGTGTGCCGCCCGGCTATCTCTGCCACTTCCAGAGGCTGGCAACGTAACGTAACACACATATTTTTAATTATAATCACTGAAAAATATTGGTGCGTGCTGGGATCGAACCCGGGTACCGAGCCGACCAGGCTATTGCCAGTCTCTACATGCCATGATATGCAATCGGTGGGTGATACTGTACCCCAAAGCACTATTGGAACCGCTAAGCTTCCTTCTTCCGTTATGTTGAGTCAACCTGTTTATTGACAGAGTTGACAGCATTTGAATATGAAAGATTATTAGCAAAATATCAATGTCAAATACTACTACGATTATACTACCAAAGACATTTTATCTGCTGGAAAATATCTATTTTCAAATATTCAAATGAATACATTCACAAAATTGAAAATAATAATTTTAGTATATGTGACATGTGTCACCGTTTATATGGAAATGAAGCCTTAATTAAGGAAAAAAAAAAAGAAAATCAATAGGTAATGATAAAATTTATTACAGCTTTCAAATTATATATGAAATTTTTGCTATTATCTTTATATTTAACGAAAAAGTTACTATTAATTTAAAAGCAGTATTTTAAACAAGATAGTAGAGTATTAGGAATTTATACGAGCTAATTACTGTTTGATGTAACACAAAAATAAAAATGACGGAGGTGCAGCAGCCTGCACGCTATATTCTCGCTCTCTTAACTTCGGGTTATGGTCAACTTAAAAGTCCATCTTTACTTGTTGTTTTTATTATCGTTTTTGAATGTTAAGCACTCAGGACAATACCAGAAGCTTGTTTTTGGTTTCTTTTTGAGGCTAATACAATCAAAGTGAATCCAGGCGTGACACTCATCGCACAGAATTTCTTTAGACTCTTCGTTTTTTTTACAAATTGCACAATTCCAATCTCCGGAAGTTTGTTTCTTTTTTAAATTATTTTGAATTTTTCCAGAGTTTCATCATTAAGATAATTAGATAGTAATTTAATATTGTAATTTTCACTTTGAAAGCTGTCTCGAATGGGTTCATCAAAATTAATGTCAGTTAATTGCAGTTTGTAAGTCTTATCACTAACTTTCTTCAATAACTCTTCATTTGTAATACCAAGCCATTTAAGCATCCTTAGAATCTTCCCATTTGTTGCTTTTGTTTCATCGCTAATGTTTTCCTGTAAAGTTGATGAGCTATTGACATCACTACCTTTCAAATTTTCAGTATCAAATTTTGGTTTTTTACAAGTTTTTATTTTATCATCTTTTTCGTTAATTTTTTTCTTTATTGTAAATTTGTTTATTACTTTTTCATTTTTAAGGATAATCAATTTTTCTTTTGGTTTTGAAGTTCTAACGTTGACAAAGTCATCCTCGCTATCACTAATATCATCGTTTAATTTAGTTTCATCTAAAGACAATTGTATTTTTTTACTTTTTTCTGCTTCTTTCATCTTTTCCATTTCTCGTAGTCTTCCTATCAAGGAAATAATATATTTTTCGACTTCTTTTGGGTCATCCAAGTTTGTAATTTTCTTCAGAATATCGTCAGACTCAATTTTAGAGGGGCTAGCTGAGGAAAAACTTGCAGCTGTAGAGTTAGCAACTGCGGAAGAGTTTACCACTGAAGAAGAAGGCTAAAAAAAATCATATATTATTATTCTTATAACTACTACTACTTATTATCATTATTTTTATCATAATTATTATTATAATAATAATAAAAATATATAATAATAATTATATATAATAAAAATAATAAACACTTACATAATCTGGTGGATGGTTATGGACTAAATTTACCGAGCGAATCGAGATTTGATTTATTCTCTTCAGTACTCGAACCTTTACCTCCACTGGGCAACTATTTTTTAAACTCCTGTAACAATAGTCCAATCGATATTCATTAGAATTAATGAAAATTCATCGATACTATAATTTGTTTCATTAAATGTTTAAACATTATAAAAAATCATTCATGCAATTAAAATTCTCGCTGATATAGATATAAATATAATTTACTTACTTCTTTTCGTTTTGTTCTTTCGTCCCCCGAAACTTTCCACCATGTTTGCATTTATAATATCGTTCATAAAATGAGAACTTTTTATCAATCTTAACTTTAGAAGCATCAGCTGACTTCGAATTGTCTATAAAAAACTTGTACCCTGTAGCATTTTCATACTTTTTAATTTCACTGTCTAATTCAAATGGTGTATCAAACGTTTGCTCGAAGTTGAGACGCCACGTTTCATTAACTTTTTTTGTCATTATTATAACCTTCAAAACTTATCGCAAAACTAATATTCGCAATTAATTTTTAAGTTATAATGGGCAATTTAATAAAATTTGATATCTAATTTATAATCAAAATTTATTTTTTTAATAATAGAGTTGATGTCTATTAGAACAGCTGACGACTTGATTTCGCAAAATAAAAATCTCTATTTAGATTAATTTCTAAATAGCGACTTGATCAACTTCAACGAACGCTTTCAATACTTTTTATAGGCTTGCTTCTATACAACGAGTTATTGTTGTAGTATTTACTTTGTATTAGATGACTGAGAAACGAGCGCCAAATTAACGCCATCTATTTAGTGATCGTGTGACTCAAAAGTCAGGGTACTCACTTACACCAAGTATTCAATTAATTAGCCTTTTTGTTGAGCGAAGCCTTGTTTATAATAATTGTTCGATTTCACTTTCGCGTAATGGATCAACCAAATATTGACATGATTAGTAAAACATTTAAATCGTATGATGATTTGAAAAAATTCATTGAAGAGTATGAAAATAAAAATAAATGTCCTGCCAGAGGGCTTTCGTGGCAACTAGACGCAAGAAAAATTTCTACTAACGTTTTACGAGTTATTATAATTAAAAAATTCTTGTTAATAGTTGAGTGAGTGAAATTACAGTTATAATCTACTGATAGTTAATCAAGAAAAATAAAATCTGGTGAGTCCTCGCGCAAGAGGCTCGCAAAGTCAAAAACATGAATTCTAACCTCAAAGTTAATTCCAACTCCACAGTAACAACACAACAGACACAACAACAGCAAAAGACACAAGATCAAAAGAAAATGAACTATGCAAACGTAGCAGCCAGTTACCCAAAAAGAGACCAAGCAATAATAGTTGATGTTATTGAAAATGGAAACATTGAAACTTACTTAGAAGCTCTAGCAACACTTATTGAACTAACAGCTATTCGTTACATCTCTATAATTGCTCAAAATCGTATGTGCATTCATTTGGAATCAAGCAAGCTAGTAGAGGAACTGGTAGAAAACAAATGCCACCTAAAGGTAAACAATGTAATATTACCAATCAGACCATTGGTTATCAAAAACAAGAGAGCGGTCCTCTCAAATGTCAGCCCAACTATACCGAAATGTATCATCGAGGAGGAGTTGAAAAAAATGAGTATAATACCTATGTCACCTATTACTGATTTACGAACTGGGATAATGAACCCAAAGTTCTCCCACGTGCTAAGTTTTCGCAGACAAGTGTTCATCGCTCCAGCGGATGAAAAAAAAACTACCTGAAAGGTTCCAGGTTAACCATGATGACATTAATTACTGGATATACCCATCATGTGACTCCCTGAAATGTTTTGTGTGTAAACAAACTGGACACTTGGCAAAAAACTGCCAAGAAAAAAATCAAAACCAACCACCAATTCGTCCTTTTACAGAAACAACAAATGCAGCAGAAGTGCAAGAGGTGTCATTGCGTCTGCAGGACCCAGAAGAAGCACAAAGTGAAAGTCAAAGTAGCATGGAGCTGACACCTGCCACTACTGCCAGCCCTTTTGGAGGTCCAGAGCAGGTGCGTCATCAAGAAAAAGATAAAGATTTTCTAGTCCCAGCACCACCTAAGGTCGGAGATAAAAGACAGCACCCTTCAACCGATACAACGGTTTCCTCAAATTTTTCGGCGCACATAGATTTAGAGAAAGATACGGTTCCAGAGGCTGAAACAGAAACAGATAGTGAGACAACTACAAATTCTGAGCCAGAGAATCTTAACAACTTCCCAGACCTACCGATGAACAATTCAGACAGACTTATACTCAGCAAGAAAACCAACAAAAAACGCAAAATAACAAAAGAGAAGGAAGAAGCATATTCAAAGGCGTGGGATAGCATCAAGTCAAATGTAGAAATGCAAGGAAAGTCAGGCACTTATGTAATTAATGTTGATCAGCTAAGACATTTAATGGAAAATTCTTCTGGGAGAAGTGACATCAGGGAGCTGGTCAAAGAGTACACAGACAATGTTACAGGGATAATAGTAATGTGTGAAGCTATCAGACCATTTATGACAAGATCAATTAAAACTCGGTCCACCAAACTCACAAATAAACTCAAGCTCATTATTGGGTTAGGCACGGACACTGACAATGAAAATAATACAATGGAACATTAATGGTTATTATAAAAAAATAGAACAACTAAGTCTACTCATCCATCAACAGAACCTTATATGCTTATGTCTCCAGGAAACAAACTTTATAAAAGACCGCTGTGCCAGTTTAAAAAGTTACAACAAATTTTATAAAAATAGATTGGAAGCGAACAGAGCGAGTGGTGGGGTAGCCATCTTTGCTAAACCTAGCACGCTTCCAGAACCAGTTCCAATAGTCACAGAACTAGAAGTAATAGCCATAAGAATAAAATATCCAACAAAAGTTACAATTTGCAATATCTACCTGCCTAACAGTCAACAATTGAATATAGAAGAACTGACAGAAATCATTAACCAACTACCTAAACCAATCATGATCTTGGGAGACTTCAACAGTCACCATGAAAACTGGGGCTCCGATCACAACGACCCGAGAGGAAATTTAATAGCAGAGTGGCTGGAAGGCAATGAAGAACTGGTACTATTAAATTCAGGAGTAGCAACACACTTCAGCGCACGAAGTGGAACTACCAGCAGCATTGACCTCTCACTGATAGATAGTACACTCGCACCTGATGTGGCATGGTTGACTTTTTTCAGTTACCGAAAATTCCTACCGAGTAAAGGTCCTCCCTTTCCCTTTATCCTTTATTTCCCTAATTCCCAAATTTGTCTATATGGCTAACTGAAAATTTTTTCAGTTACCGAAAATTCCTACCGAGTAAAGGTCCTCCCTTTCCCTTTATCCTTTATTTCCCTAATTCCCAAATTTGTCTATATGGCACATGGAACAAACATTTGATAGTGATCACTTCCCCATTGCAATAAAATTTCTTTCAACAGACCACACCTTCACAGCTGAGCCGAAAGAAAAATTTCTATTTAGTAAAGCAGACTGGACCCTTTTTCAAGATGAACTGGATAAATTACTTCAGGTAGTTCCGAAAATAAACACCAGAGTCGAAATATCAGTAGATGAAATCACCAAAGAGTTCACTGATATTATCATGAAAGCAGCACACACATCGATCCCGAAAGTAAACAGCAAAAAGAGACAGCAGCCACATTGGTGGAACGAGGAATGTAAGAGAGTCATAGAAGAAAAAAATAAAGCCTACAAACTATACCTCAAGAACGCAAGAACTGACCAGAACCTTCAATTCAAAATAGATTTCATGAAAAAGAGAGCAGTGGCCAGGAGAACGCTAAAAGAAAGCCGTAAAAACACGTGGAGAGAATTTGTCACTTCTATAAACAATAATACACCAATGACAGAAGTCTGGAAAAAGATCCGCAGCTTAAATACTGGCAAAAGGAAAGAAAAACACACTATAGTCCTGAACAATGAAGGAATTCTAACCGCCCACCCGCAAGAAACCGCTGACATCCTAGAAAAGTCCTTTGCTGAAAATTCAAGCTCCTCCAACTATGAAGAAAACTTCTTAGCTTATAAGATTGAACAGGAAGCAAGAGGACAGCTCAACACTCAGAACAATAGCCAGACCATCAACAAGGAATTTTCAATGTTAGAACTCACAAGAGAATTATCTAAGCTAAAAAACTCAAGCCCAGGGCCGGATGAGCTACCGAACATTCTAATTAAAAATTTGACTGTAAAAGAACTATGTTACTTGCTAGACCTATACAACCTTATTTGGAAAAGTCAGGCGTTCCCTAACAAATGGAAAGAAGCAATCATAGTGCCAATTTTGAAGCCTAATAAAAAGCCAGACGATCCGAAAAGCTAAAGACCGATAGCTTTGACATGCAACATAAGTAAACCAATGGAGAAAATGGTTGCCAGAAGACTTCGATGGTTTCTGGAAACTAAAAATCTCCTATCGCCAAGTCAATATGGTTTCAGACAGTTCAGATCCACCCAGGATTATCTAGCGGATTTTACCACACAAGTATGCGATACACTAGCTGTAAACCATGCACAGATTACAGTAGCTTTAGACATTGAAAAGGCCTATGAGATGGGATGGAGATTCGGAGTTTTAAAATCTGTGGACAAACAAGAAATTGAAGGAAATATGCTAGCATATACCAGGAATTTCCTGAGTGATAGGAAAATACAGGTCAGAGTTGACAGTGTCTTATCAGCTCTGACAGATATAGAAAATAGATTCCCTCAAGGTGCAGTTTTAAGCGTCATCCTCTTCCTAGTATCTATAAACAACGCAATAGATGTGATTCCGAAACCAACAAAAGGAAGATTATTCGCTGATGACCTCTCAATCTCTTGTTCAGGAAAAAATCTAATAACCACTGCTATACATATACAGCAGTCATTGAACGCCTTGCAAAAATGGTCAGAAAAGAGCGGATACAAATTTTCTAGATCCAAGTCAGAATTCATCATTTTTTCCAGAGGAAACAGGAAAAGTAATATTACTTTATGTATGGGAAATGAGAAAATAAAGAAGACAAAAAGTATTAAAATACTCGGAGCATACAAGGATGAGAAACTTACCTGGAAGGATCATATACAGAAGTTGCGAGTAGATTGTACCAAAAGACTGAATATTCTGAAAGTAATTTATTCCACGCACTGGGGAGCCGATAAACAATCACTCCTCCTCACGTACAGGGCTATAATAAAATCAAAATTAGAATACGGAGCCATATTTTACGACACCGCAGCTAAGACAAGATTAAAACAACTCGATAGCATACAAAATCAAGCACTGCGACTCAGTCTTGGTGCTTACCGAACAAGTCCAGTCAACAGTCTGTTAGCAGAGGCAGATGAGGTTCCATTGAAATTGAGACGCACAGAACTACTATTAAAGTACGTAATCAAGGTAAAAGCCCACTCAGAAGACCCAGCATTCAACTTCATGAGGGATAATCCAGGAACAGATATCGTCTATACCATCAAGAACGCCAAAACAAAACCATTGAGAGTCAGATTTAAAAAGTACCTGGAGGAACTTAAAGCAACAATACCACTGCCACTACCAAGAAGGTACTATGATCCACCTTTGGAAAAAACCTGCATATCAGTCAACTTGGAGCTCTCTGAACTACCGAGAAGCACTACAACTCAGCAAACCTATCGGGACCTTTTCGTAGCTATACAAGAAACATATAATGACTACAAATCATACTATACTGATGGGTCAGTAAAGGAAGGCAGAGCCAGTTGTTCAGTGGTAAACAACCAAACAAAAGTTGGTTTTAGATCACATGACTTTAGTTCGATATTCACATGTGAAGCTGCAGGAATATGGTCAGCATTAAAAATGGCGGCAGAGGATCAAGACCAGGAAGATACCGTCATATTCACGGACTCTATGTCCTGTCTTTCAGCACTAGAAAATATTGACAATACTTGTCCGCTGATAAAGAACATCATAGAGAGCATAAGCAACTTAACAAGTAATAACAGAAGAGTTAACCTAGTATGGATTCCAGGACATCAAGGGATTGCTGGTAATGAAGAGGCAGACCGACTGGCCAAAGAAGCTATCAATAAGGACACAATTGACGAAATTCCGATCACCATAATGCAAGACACAAAAAACTCATCAAAAAAATAATTCAATCCCATTGGAATGACTGGTGTGTTAAAGAAAGACCAACTGGCTTAAGCGAGACCAGAGAATCGACCATAGAACCCAACCAAGCAGACTCGTTCTCACGAAGGGAACAAGTGATAATTACACGAATGAGAATTAGCCACACTAGATTAACACATGAGCATCTACTCACTAAAGAACCAAAGAATAGATGTAAATGGTGTGGAGCTAAAGTCAGTGTCAAACACTTATTAATTAAATGCCCAGAACTTGATAACGTCAGAAATAAACTGAAACTACCAACGAACGTCAAGGATTGTCTCAACTCCGCCAGTGGATGCGCCAGCACGTTAGCTTTCCTCAACGAAATAAAAATAACAAATGATATTTAAAAAAATAGTAAACAATGACTAATGATATAGATTAAATAATAAAGGTGATAATAACATATAATTAATTTAATAGATGTAGAAGTAAATATATAAGTTATAATAATGTATAATTTAAAATTAAAATTGATGTAAATTTAACTTTATAGTCGCCAATAGCCAAGTAATTACGGCGGCTTAAAATAAACAACTTAAAAAAAAAAAAGTGTGTGTGTCCGCTCCGACGCACGACTGGAGTTCACTCCTCAAGAACGCCCAGACTTTTCTTTCATCCGAAGTCTGTATTCTTGTTGTCGAATTGCTTGAGTTTTTTTATGACCGGTTGTTGTTGATGGACAGGTTTCAGGACTGTGAATAAACAAATTCAAGCACATTTAATAAGAAAAAAAATAAATAGCTATTTTAATAGCATGTAATTAAATATAAAAGCACAACATAAAAAGTATAGATATACACTGATAAAAAGATTCATTAACTATTTAATAATTTAAATTATTTGAAAGCAATTGTTTAATTTTAATAAATATTTTTCTACATTTAATTAATATTTATTTAGAAGGAAAATATATTTATTAACATTTAATAAGTATTTATTAATAATTAACAAATACTTATTAACAGTTAATAAATATTTTTTAACAACTAATAAATATTACGTTGATTTGTATTTGATTTGTACTTCATAAATTATTTTTAATAAACATGGATTAACTTTTAATAAACCTTTTTTTAGTAGCTAACAAATATTTATTCATACATTTGATAAATTGCATTTCATAAATAATTTATTAACTGTTAATAAATATTTATTAAATTCTTTGACGTTAAAAAATCATTTATTAATAAAGCTTATTAAATATAAACAATTCCTTCTATCAGTGAATGGACAACTTATATATTAATTGTAAAAGTGAATTATATAGACTTACTTAATTACCGCATCCACGTGTTCCGCAACTCCCGGATCATTCTCACTAGAATACGTAACTTCCATATTTTACTGTATTCAACTGACACAAATTTATATTTATATCGATTATAAATAAATTATAAAATTTAAAACAATATCTCCGCAAGTTCAAAGTGTTTGTAGGTTAATATCGAATAAATAAATGTTTAGAAATGTATTGATATAGTTATGCAGGCGCTACACTGTACATGTATAATGTGTATGCTATTATACACACACAGATATATACTAAACATATACAAGTACATGGAGCCGAGCATACCGTGTGGTGGGGAATGGTCAGACTATAGCGCATAACGCATTTCGTGTGACATGCTATACTCTCTAGTACGATTTTGGTCCCCATAATTTTCATAACCCGGGCCTATATATGTAAATCGATTCTTAAGGAGTAAACTCCAAAAAAAAAAATAAATAAATGTGTGTTGTCAACAATAGTTTCAAGATGTCTGACAAATAAAAGTTATAAGGTTAAAGTTTAAAATATAAACGTTTGCAAACATGGTGAACATTATTATAACTTAATAAGTAAAGGGCTCCGAGATGTCAAGTAAATATAATATTCAAAATTTATAATTTCTTAACACACATTTTTTTTTGTAATGTATTTCTAAAAACTGATTATACAATAAAATCTTTGTCGTTATTTTTTAGAACATGTAAATTGGGTTGTCTGATCTACATAAAAGTGGCAATCTCGAGAAATCGTCAAGTTTTAGAGATAACTGAGGTTAATTTAAATGATCAGTACCACGATGAGTCAGACGTAACTTTTTGATGTTTAAACATATTCAAAGGATAATATTTTTAAAAACAATTGGTTAAATTATAATAAAAAATTATTTTCAGACATTTTTTTATTTATATCCAGAGCAACGGCGACGAAGTTCTGAATATGAAAAAAAAAAATTTGGAAAACGGCTGACCCTAAAGGCCATCCCTGCAACTTCCCGCGAATTTTATACTTAAACGCTCAAAATTGCAAATATTCATTTTTTGAGCTCTTCGAGCTCAAAAATAGAATTTTCGCGTCATTTTGAGCTCTTCGAGCTCGAAAAGATAGATGTTCTATGCTTATAAGCACTCCGAGCTCAAAAGTCTAATAAAAGTTTATTGAAACACTATTTTTTGAAATATCAAACTGCAATAACTTTTGACTGAATGCACCGATTCTCACGTTCTTGGCGGCGATCGACGCGGTTTTTAAGGCCTCATTAAGAACTTTTAAGTTCGAATTGATCGATCTAAGAATTTCGAAGTAATTCCGAAAAAACACTTTTTTCGGTTTTCTTTCGACAACGATAACTCACGCACGAATAAACCGATTTTGATTTTCAAAACGGCATTCGATGTGGTTTATCAAGGTTAAGGGCTGATTAGATTTTGGAGTTGATCAAAAAAGCCGTTTAAAAGTTATTCCAAAAAAAGCACATTTAAAAATAAAATTTTTCTTAATTTTATGGGGTTTTCTTGATTTTTCTCAAAATCTGCCATTTTTAAATATTTCTTCTTTTTTTTTTTTTTAATTTTGCAATAGTTCACTAAGCTTTATAACGTCGTCAACTTATTAGTAAGCTACCCAAAATTCTTTCAACTGAGCTAAGAAATATCACTGACACCACTTGCGTGATCGAAATTAACTGATGCACCTATACTTCTGAATCTCACGAATCGTGTACAACCAATGCTCTATATCCCGGTTGAGCCCCCAAAATATGTAGTGTAGGATTTATAGAGAATGGTTGGACAATATTCGTTAAAATTAGAAATTTATTTAATATAGAAAAGGAATATAAATGATTGTATTCAAGATCTTTCAACGTCTGTCACCTTTGGTGTCACAGTTAGAACTAACTCTTATTGCCAGGTCAAAATCCTAGCTACTTCTATCTTTGGGTCCTTTGACCACTTTTCCTTTTATCACCATAGGGACCATAAAACAACAGATGTTGAAGGATTACAAATTCTACAAAACTTAGAAAATAAGTAAACATACAAAACTGTCTACAGAGTAAATGTAATTTTACAAAACATATCTTAACTACGGTAAAGTCCTTGAGAACATCTTGAGGACTTAAAATGCAGTTCTGATAGTGTGAACGCACTCTACATACAAGATATATTTCCGACACTACACTCGGCCATCCTAGTAAACATCTGTCCTCAGATGTTACTCGTTTTCTGATTCGTCTTCAGAATCATTGACCCGTGACTTATGCGACTTCGAGTTAACATCTTGGTCGTCCTGGGCCCATGGCTTTAGATGATCAGCTGAAGATGTCGTCTGTCGCGGACCATCGTGCGTTCCAATTTTATCAACAACGTATCTATCATTACGCAGCACTCGCACTATTTTATAAGGACCAAAATACTTTGAATGTACTTTCAATCCTGGACCCAGCTGCGTTCGCTTTATGGCTACTAAATCGTCTTCTTTGTATCTAGTTGCTTCCTTTCTCTTTTTATTATAGGTACGCAAATTTTCTTCTTGCACTTTAGCGATTTTTGCCTTGGCATCTCGTCTGAGCTCATCGCGTTGCTGTTCATACATCTGTATCCATTCCCTTTCTATGAGTTCACGTATTTCCGGATCCTCTTTTAACCTCATATTTGTTCCTATCAATAACTGAAAAGGTGTTTTGCCAGTACTCCGGTGAGGTGCAGTATTTAAATACTTTTGTATAGTATTTAAATGCTTATACCACTCATGGGGATTTGGGGCCGAAAGTTTTGTCAACATAGGTATGATCGTCCTATTTACTCTTTCTACCTGCCCGTTGCTCCTTGGAACACCCGTCGTTATTTTAATGTGTTGAATGCCTTCTTCCTTGCAGTACTCGGCGAACGTATTAGAAGAAAATGCAGTCCCTCTGTCGCTTATGATTCTCCTCGGATTCCCAAATATTGCTGATTGCTTTTTTAATCGATCTAACACTCCCGCTGTATCAGTCGACCGAGTTGCATATAGCCACACAAACTTAGAAAACGCATCCACAACTACGAAAATATGACAATAAGATTTTTTGGTAGATGGTATCGGGCCTAAATGATCGACATGATAAGTGTCAAGAGGAATATTTCCCTTATCAATAACATTCAGCATACCTTCTTGCATACCATGCTTCTTTTCAGCCAATATACAGTCAACACAATTTCTTACAATTTTTTCCACTCTCTCACGCATACCTTTGAACCAGAGGTCCTTTCTTACTAATAATTCGGTTTTAACAATATCGAAGTGACCACGTTCATGGGCACGTTTTACTACCTGAGTTTGCATGCTTTCTGGTACAACAAGTAAAGGTTCATCATCAATAATTTTATACAATAAATCATTCTTAATTTTATATCCACTAACATCGCCATCTTTCACTGACTTTCGTAAATTTTTTTAACAATCATCGTCAAGTTGCGCTCTTTTTAATTTAACTAATATAGTATCATTACATTCATTCAATATCATAACACTTGGCAAGGGGTTCCTGATTAATGCATCGACGTGAGACATTTGTCTACCCGGCCTATGTACAATTGTGTATTGAAACTCCTCTAGCGAAAGAGCCCATCTTGCTACACGCACACACAAATCTTTCTTATTCATTGTCATTTGAAACGCTTGGCAGTCTGTAACAATCGTAAACAGAAAACTTAGCAGGTAAACTCTAAATTTTTTAAGTGATTTTATGACGGCTAATACTTCAAGTTTATAACTTGGGTATTTCTCCTCGGCAGCTGTAGTTTTACCGCTGGCAAAATACACAGGATGGAACTTGCCATCATCTGCATTCGATTGCATTAGGATCGCTCCATAACCAAACCTCGAAGCATCCGTATGCAACTCCGTTTCAGCGCCCGGTCGGTACAACTCCAAAACAGGGCTATTACATAATATTAATTTTAATTTATTGAATGCATCGACTTCATTTAGCTCGAATGAAAACTTTCTGTCTGCTTTTAAGAGATTCGTAAGAGGTCTAGCTATCAACGAATATCCAGGTATGAATTTTCGAAAGTAACCCGTGAGCCCTAAGAAGCTTTGTACGTCTTTAACATTTCTAGGCTTCGGGAAATTCATAACAGCTTTAGTTTTATGATCGGACGGCCGGACGGTTCCTTTTTCTACAACATGACCTAAGTATTCTATCTTTTCGTGTAACAACTGACATTTTCCCCAGTTTATTATTAACCCATACTGGCTGGCAACACTTAAAACTTCTTTCAGGTTGAGAATTGCCTGTTCTACGTCTACAGCAAGGACAATTAAGTCATCCATGTACGTGAGAACGACTCTCTTATTTATCAAGTCTTTAAAGATAGCATTTATAAATTTTTGAAATACCGAAGGAGAGTTACAAAGGCCAAAAGGTACTCTCGTAAACTCGTACTGACCTGTAGGTATTACAAACGATGTATACTTCTGGCTATTTTATTCTATCGGGACGTGAAAAAATCCATCTTTTAAATCTATTGCGCTGAATATTTCTGCATCCTATAATAAATCTAATTGATCTTCTATTGATGGTAAGGGATATCGATCTTTAATTATTTTTCTATTTAGTGCTCTATAATCTACACAAACGCGTGTCGAACCGTTCTTCTTCTTAACCAATACTATAGGACTCGCGTATTCGGAATCCGATGGTCGAGCAATTCCCGCCTTAATCCAATTCCTTACAATGTTGTCGACTTCGTTTCTTTCATGCGGAGCTAAACGCCGTGGTCGGGAATAAACAGGTATATCATCTTTAAGGACCAACTTCATCTTTACTCCTACTTCTCGCGTTTTTACCGGTTCGTATTTTGTAACGAGTGTTTTTATTTCTTTATAATGACGCGTCCCTTTAATATGAGATAAATCTGGACTCATAGCGTCTGTTTTTTCGATGGCATTAATTTGAAAAATGTCTGGGACATTAACATTTACAGAACAACTATTTACTATTTCTGAGATCACTACTTTACCTGCGCTAATGTTCAAATTTACCTGGTTAAGAAAATCAACCCCTATAAGAATTGCATGCTTTAGAATTGTACCTGAGACGACATGAAACTTAACTGCAAAGCTCACATTATCTATTATTACATCCGTTACAAACTCGCCAATCGTTTCATTACCCGACGACCCAATACCATCGAACCTTACAATATTCTTACTTAACTCAGGTGACCCTATTTTAATATACTCATCTGCGCGTATTAGCGTTAAATCACTGCCCGTGTCGATCAACGCCGTGAGCTGAACACCGTCAATCTCCACTTCTTTCAGGTGCTTCTTCCCGCTTGACCCCGAGATGATGTTCGCTTCCTTCGATTGACTGATCTTTGGCGATCCGTCGGAACACTTGGCTGCAATATGACCGTACCCACTGCACTTAAAACATTTCAAACCTTTGTCTTTCGTCGGACACTTATCACTCAAATGATTTTTTGATCCGCAATTAAAACAGCGCTTCACTACCGTCCCACTTTCCGCAGTTTTTGTATTTTTACTATAAGTATACTTTGCGTTTCCTTCTTTATGTCCAGAATTTTTACTGCTAGACTTGATTTCCTTTCGTTTCATCATCTCATATTGCGTCATTTTGTCCTTAAGTTGACGAATATTTCGCGCACCATATAAAATTGCTTTATTGGTGGAATCATCAGGAATTCCATCGATAATATACTGGATCACCGAATGGATGTCGATGTTTGCTTGACTAGCAAGATCTAGCATCTCGTAAATATATACCTGGTAGGTCTCGTCCGGTTTCTTTTTGCGTTGAGATAGTTGATGGTGTACTTGATATCCATCCACTGACTCCTCAAATTCTTCTTTTAATGCTTTCCTCAGTTTTGACCATGATTTGGTACATTTTTCGTATCTAACAAACAGTCTTGCTGATCCTTCGAGTAAGCGTTTGGCATATGCAACTTTTTGTATATCTGCCCAGTTACATATCTCCGCCATCTCTTCAAAATCACTCAGCCACCTTTTCACACTCACGTGATTATCACCACTGAACTTGTCCATCGATACTTCAACATCTTTAAACGTTAGCACGGGTTTTTCACACTGCTTAGTATGACGTCTGGATCTCCGTTGCTGTCGGTTTCTTTCGATAACATCATCATTGCTGCTTTCCGAGCGATTATCATCATTATCTTCTTCGTTATCATCATCTTCGTCCGTATCAACCACTGATGGTGCGTTTACACCTCTTTGCGTCTTTTATCACCTCGGTTGTAATTCATTAAGTGGGGCTACTAATTAGACAATTGGTTCCTTTGATAGGGTGACAATGCGCGGTAATGTGTATTCTTCGGCCACGAGTGAGTTGTCGCGCAGTCCCAGTTGATGTTCCCTAAATATGCAAGCACTGCACTTTTCGGCTGGAATGGGAGGCCCTGTATTATAGACGGCACGCCGGGTATAACACAACAAAATAATATATTAAAAAATATATTTATTAGTATATGGTGCCATAGTTATATTTTGGCCGATTTTTTATAAAAACATATATTTTGAAAAATATATGTAGTTCATATACGTCACATATATTCTTCCTTATATTATTGGTTTATAAATATATAATATATGATTACATATGTTGTTAACCTTATATCGACATATACTTTCAACAAAATATATGACACTATAAATATTTTATAAATCATAATACATTGGACGTTTAAAAAGCTGACCAGATAAACAAATATCGGATTAGATCTGAAAATATCTGATCAGATGCATTAATTTTTTGATGAATAAACAAATCAGTATCCACTCGAGCATCAGGCAAAATGCATCAGTCAGATACCTGAACTGTAGTTGGTGTTTCGATAGTTGCTACACGGAAAGAAAAATATGGGAACTATTCCCATAATTTTGTAGGAACAGTTCCCAGATAATTATAGGAACTGTTCCCATAATGATAGGAAATTTTTCCACAATGATGGGAATGGTTCCTATAATGTTATAGGAATGGTTTCTATAATTATAGGAATGATTCCTATACAATTATAGGAACCATTCACATAATATTATACGAATAGTTCCCATAATATTATGGGATTAGTTCCCATAACGATATAGGAATAGTTTCTATAATAGTATAGGAGTTTTTCCTACAGCATTATGGGAACCATTCCCATAATGGTATAGGAATAGTTCCCATAATTTTCTTTCCGTGTAGTAAGTATTTTAAAAATCTTACCAATTTCTCACCAAAATCGAGTTTAAAATGAATCCGCACCAGGTGTAAACAATTCTTTTCGAGTCACAAATGAAATTTGGATTAAATACAGCAATAAAATCACTTTATTTTAATGATCCGTAGAACAAATATATTTTATTTTATTTTCAACATGAACATTTTATTTTTAACATAAACATTTTATTTTATTAAATATTTTATTCAAATGGAAGAATGAAAATTTAATAAATTGAAAACAAAAATCACAATTGAAGATGTTGTGATCCTAGATTATCAATGACCACTAATTCTCAGGTTCTTCTTGAAATAAAGATACACAATTATTAAATATTAAAAATCGAGCTGAAAGTTGTGATAATATTGATCAAAATAATAATAACATTATCATCAGGGACGTCTCTCTTCTTCCTCCGCAAATCAGTCATCACGTTATTTATTGATGAGCCGAAATAGCTTTTTTTGAAATCACGAAATTTCTTCCTAACGGCCTCTAGAGTAACCCATAAAATAATTCAATTTGTGTATTACCAATAGTAAATATACAGATTAGGGTGTGCCAAAATGTAACTTCTTTGATAGACCTCCTAAAATTGGAATTTTGAGTTCCGCTTTTAACAGGAGTTGTGTTTGGGCATTTCCTGACAAATTTTAGGCGTAAAAGATTTATTTGATTGTTATAGAATTTTTCATCAGGAGTTTCGTTCAGCCATTTTTGCTGGAATTAAAAAATTTCAAAATTTTGCCGAACAAAACTACGTCGATCATCGCTAATCCGGTCAAAATCGGTTGATTCGTTCGTGGAGTATCGATGACAAAAAAAAATCGATTTTTTTCAAATTACACCGAAACACTTTATCTAATCAATTAGTGCTTCCAATTTGTCAATAAGACTCAAAAAAACAACGTCGATTGCCGCCAACCGTTTGGAAATTGGTTGATTCATTTAAAAGTTCTGGCTGTTTGAAAATTAAAAAAGGCCATTCGGCAGCCGAAATGGAAGTAGATTTCACATAAAGTGAATTTTTATTATAAATATTAATAATAATTTATTGATTTATTAATTGTATATAATAATAACAACATAATTTATTTATTTATTAATTATATATAATAACTTAAAATTTTTTACACTTATTTTCTTTTTACGAATTTTTTATTTTCAAAGGTTACTTATAAGTACAATACAAATTGTAATAATAATAGTAATAATAATAAAAAAAAAATGCATTGAGAATTAGAATAAAACTATAAATAGATTTTGATGAGACATGTTGGACAAAATAATTTTTTTTTTTTAAAAAAACGACTGCAAAAGTAAAATTTCATTAAAAACCTACAGACGAATAGGTTATTTTCAGTTTAGGTAAATAAAATTACATGAAAATTGAAGCTTGTTTAATGGGCTTTTAAATGATATTTACAAAAATTCGATAGGTTATTTCATTAAAAAGTTATGCGCGAAAGAATCAGCCAAAAAATGAATTTTTGAGATTTTGAAAATTTTGAAACCTTGTAATTTCTGAACTACTTGACCGATTAAGCTCATCTTTGAACTTAGCCTTGGTATTCGTCTAAAATAGAGTATGTTGAGTTTGAAAAGGATCCATTGACAATTAGAGACGCTATCGTCCGGATAAGCCGCGTTATATCGTATATATATATGTATATACATATATATACATATATATATATATATATAAATACATACATATATAAACTTTTGAACTAATGGCATTTTCTGAACCAACTTGACGAACTAAGTCAGAAAACGGCAAAATTTTTCAAAAGTTGCGTCATGAGGACAAATGCAATAGTTAGATTTCTATGAAATCTACTAAAAAATTAGGAAAACGGTTCACCCTAAAGGCCATCCCTGCAACTTCCCGCTAATTCCATATCTGATCGCTTAAAATTGTACTTATGACATTTTTGAGATTTTTGAGCTCAAAATATAATTTATGTAATATTTTGAGCTTACTGAGTTCGGAGAGATAATATTTTGATGCATTTGAGCTCTCCCAGCTCAAAACTCTGATAGAAGTTTCATAGAACATTATTTTTTGATTTTTCAAATCGCAATAACCTTTGAATGGATCAACCGATTTTCACGCGGTTGGCGGCATTCGACGCAGTTTTATCATCCCCATAAGTGATTTTCAGATTTTAATTGATCAAACCAAAAATTTCAGAGTAATTCCGAAAAAACACTTTTTTTCGGTTTTCTTTCGTTCACGATAACTCACAAACGAATCAACTGATTTTGACCGGACTCGCGGCCTTCAACGCGGTTTTTGATGTTAAGAGCTGATTAGTTTTTGGAATTGATCGGT
>JZSA01003639.1:0-21055 GCA_000956155.1 Cotesia vestalis | reverse complement strand
TAGTCAGGGAAGCTTCCTGTGACCTTCAAACGTTGAGATCTGATGAAAACTCGATTTTTGCAAAACGGGGTGAAAACAATAACTTCCCGATTTTTGAAAATCTGAGATTTTTAGCGAGAAGTTAAAAATAGTATTTTAATAAATTTTCATCAGATTTTGGAGCTTGAAGAGCTTAAAAGCATTTAATCACTCTCTTTTTGAGCTCAGACAGCTCAAAAATGACAAGTCAGATGAAATTTGAGCGCTAAGTGGGAAGTTACAGAGATAGCCGTTTGAGTCAACCATTAACCGAATTTTTACCATCTCCTTAAGGAAATTAAAGATTAATTTTAAAAAAAATTAGAGAGCTATTGATTCAAATTTGATTATTGATAAGCCCAAAAATGTACAATAAGTTCTATTGTAATACACGAAGATCAGAATTGCTAAAATGAATAGGGCCCGGACTTTCGTACTTATTTAAATGAACTTTCATACGTTCAACCTCAAATTTTAACAACGAAAAAACGTCAATTTCCTAGCCCTACTGATGAACACCTCTAATCTCGAGAGTTTTTAGTTTTAATCAACCTTCGATCGCTGCAAGAATAACCGAGTCCAATCCCGGTCTACGAGCTGCATTCTTATCAGTTCTACTGGAACCGCCTCTCAAGTTACTGGCCAACAGTACATCTTCCTCGAATAATGCTCGCACCAGAGATATCCCCATAGTGGTATAGGAATTTTGGGTTGTAGCTGTATCCCACTGCTACTGATTAACAAAAACGTTGGAACCTGGATGACCAATTTCAACCTGCGATTGTAAATAATAGAGTTACAGAGAAGTCATGTCAACTTCAGGTGTTAATGAATCGTGAAGGTGTAAAATCAAAATTGACACATTGAAAATTCTTTCTCGATTATAACGAAATTATAATAATAATTATGATAATAATGTCTATTTTAAAGAAAAAATTATTTATACGCCTTAACGATAATTAGAAAAGTATTGAGATTTTCAGACTTGTCCATCAGGTGGATTTTGGTTTCTCAGCATGTCAAGTTGGACTTGTTTGACAAGTTTTACGTCCTGGCACAAATTGAGCAAAATTTGCCTCAATGATTGATTGTCTGGAAGCATTTACAAATGGCATTAGAAAATGCAATTTCAGATGATCAGGCTTAACTGTGCCTGTTTAATTGATGAGAGCTGGTACATCTAGATTAGACCTAACATGACATTATAAAATTTGGTAGTTTCTAATCGAGCAATATTGAATATGACTAGATTCAGCCATATTTAGATTGGATACAGCACCAGTTTATCAAATATTTGAACTAAATACCACCAACTCTAATAGACTAGTGCTGTATCTCGCCAATCATTGCTGAATCTAATCGGATTCAATCATGTTTGCTTGGGATATAGAAACAGTCTACTAAATCGGAGGATACTTGGTTCAAACATGCCTGAATCTCATTTGTTTGAAATTTGATTAACCAAATGCAATATGTCTATCAAATTGAGCCATACTTAAACCAACCCGGGAAAAAAATGATCAGGCATGAACAGGTATAATCAAGCCTGAGCGTATTTAACGCTTTAGACATGAACAGGCATGGTCAGGTCTGATCATTTTTTGCGGTCAGATCTGATAGATTTGTGCTGCAATAAGCTATTAAGTATTAAATTTCACCAAATTTATCAATGTTTGGACCAAATACCGCTAAATTTGGCAATCTAGTGCTGTACTTGGTTCCAACATAGCTAAATCTCATCAGATCTGACATTTAATGACCAAATATTTCTAGATCTAATAATCTGGTGCTGTCTATTTAGCTATTTAGTGCCAGGTCTGATCGCATTTAACCGTAATTGAAACGATGCCAGATCTATACCTTCCAAGCGAGATGGCATAGCTGAAGGATCAGGTTCGGTGCCATTCTCCACTTGCTGAATGCTAGATGTTTGGTCCAATCGCTTCTTTTTATTCTTCTATCCACCCTCATCTTCTTGATCAGCTCCCACCCCTTTGTCATGTCCTTTTCCTGTTTCATCCCCAGTATTTGTATCGCTCTAAATTTTACATAGAGCCATAAAAACATTTAAATGACTTTCGATAGAATCCGTTTTGAGTGAAAGAAAAATTACCGTTGAACATGATGTTGACGGAACTTCTCCATCCTCTTGAATGAATTCATCCAAGTTCCGGTTCGTGCCAACGGAACATTCTAGATCAAATTTACCATGAGATCATGGAATATTGTGGTTTTTAATTGGACAAACTTGAATCAAATCAGATTGAACATTTATTAACCAAATACGTAATTTATCAGATTTGTTTGTATTTGGTCATTAAATATCAGTTCTGACCAGTTTGAGAAATATTGAAATCAAATACATCTCTATTCTACTAGATCAGTCATGATTTTATTAAAATATGACTGGATTTGGTCAGGTTTGGGGATATTTGTTTAGCAAATATAAGCTCTGACTCGAGTCAGCCATGTTTGAACTAAATACCGCACTGAATTATTACTAAACAGAGCAATATTTGGTTTAAACATGGCTTGATCTGATCAGAACTGACATTATCTGGCAAAATATTACCAAATCTAAAAGATTAGTGTTGTATTTGGCTCATTGATGTCGCATCCAATCAAACTCCACCATACTTGAGATTAGATAAAATAGCAGATTTTTTCAAGTTAAAGCGTACTCTCTTAAAATAAATCAAATGATTCACCAATAAAGTTGGCATTCGCTAGTTGGAATCAGTGAAACTCCACTGGTTAATTTTAAGAGAGTAAGATGTCAGATTTGTACCTCGAAACTTAAAGGGCGTCGCCAAAGGTTCAGGAATACTGGCATCCTCAAATTGATTGGTCAATCTTCGGTGTGATAGCTCTTTCTTCTTCTTCTCTGGTCGTCTCTCATCTTCATAATCACCTTCCGCTTCCTCGTTGTCTCCTTTTTCTTTTCGTTTTTTAGTCTTCGTCTTGCCCTACATTACACACGGATTCATAAAAACAATTCTAACCACGCTCAATTATAAAAATCTAGATAATTTAAAGATCAATTTACCGTTGAAGTTGAAGTTAAATTTGACTCAACTTCTTCAACCTCTTCTACCATATCATACATTGATTCTAAATTTATTCCATCAGGAAGATCTAATTCTCTCTCAGCAGCAGCCAGACGCGGAGGAGAAACAGCACCCTCTAATATCTGGATCTGATTTTCCAATGACTTGATACGACCTGGAGGAAGAAAATATTCAGAATGACTCATAATGAGCTGAAAACGTCGAAATCTGATAAAGACTTGATCATTAAATGTCGCAATGGAGTCAGGAGCCCAAGAAATCATCGGTAATGTAAATACTGGATGTCATAGTTTTAAAAAGTACACTTACGTGATACTTGAACCACCTTTGCGTCATAATATCTCCATCCTCGCTTTGGCATCCTACTCGATTTGCTCTCCCGCCATTCAACAACATAGGAATGATCTTCCGGTTCCGTCTTGGGATCAAATTTGTTGACATCGAAGTCCATGATCCATTCACTAGGAATACCCGCAGTGTACGTCGCATCATACTCGCCACCTATCCACTGAACTAATGCAAATTTTGGCTTCATCGTAATTAACTTCTAAGTCGTCTAATTCCGCACTTGACAAGAAGAAATACAGGACACAGATTTTTTAATGTCTGACAGATCAGCGAACCTCAAATTATAATTTATGCTTTCGTTTGACTTTCATTTTTTTTTTTTTTTTTTTTAGAAGTCATTTCCAAGAAATACTCAATTGAAGGCGCTAGTGACTGATAATAGTTAAAAACTAAGTTATAGGAAAGTTCTGAATCATCATTGCTGTGAAGTCTCCAAAAATTTGTGGTAACAAAAGTGAGCAAGTCGAAATTTTGCATGATACACGAAAGAAGAAACGTGGCCCTTACAGAAAATATAATTTTTTTGGAAGCACGGCAGAAATCCCGGCAAGAACTAAATCTAGATGGCGACTAAAGTCTCGTGTTCAACAGTGAGTATCATTTACTCTTACTTAACTATGGATGTTTTGGATTTTTATAAATTTGATATAATATTAAAATTCTAGGCTCAATAAAACATATTCCCCAGACAAAATACTGCATCTTTCAACGAACTATGACAACAGCATTAGAAATCTGAAAAATTGCATTGATCATCTGAGGAGTCTCAGATTAAACAAGATTCAAACGAAGTACTTTTATTGGATGAAGAAATACAGAATCAGGTTATTAAAGTAAATAATGATCATTACGGATTTCAAGTGCATAGGCGTGATAACGCCCCTTTACACCCTAAACCTTATCATTACTTAGTTACTGCCTTGACAATTGCTCTGCCTTTACATTGCGGGTGTCGACCGACTTGTGCTTTCTGTACCGCATTTGCCCTGATCCTCACCTCTTCCTAGGTTCTTGGAACAGTAACATGGGAAAACCATAGAGAAAACCCATGTTAGTACAGTCGGAGCTGGGCTAAGTCTACAGTGATCGATAAAAAACTCCTCTTCATCGACCACTGGAGCATTAGGCCCCTCTCCTGGTGAGCAGAGAGATCCCTCGCGCTAGACGTCGACTAAGCGGTCACCCATCCAATTACTAACTACGCTCAACGCTGTTTAACTAGGGTGATCTCCCGAGTCAGACGTGTGCTGCACGGTTATCTCTGCCACTTCTTTAGAGCAAATAATAATTTTTCGGTAATCTCTGATTTGATCTAGCCATGTTTGAACTAAATACCGTCAGATCTAGTAATTTAGTGCTGAATTTGGTTTAAACTTGGCTGAATCTGGTAAGATCTGTTACTTGTTAGCCAAGTACAGCCCCAGACTATCAGGTTTAGTGGTATTTGGTTAATAAATATCACATATGACCAGATTCAGCTTTGTTTGAATCAAATTACAGAGGACTGGAAGTGGAAAAGGACCAGAGTCGTATATCTATTGGTATTTGGCCAAGAAATCTTGATTTGATTAATTTTCCCAAAACTATATAGCCTATATAAATTTCCTAAACATTTCTGAAAAAATTTTTTTTCTATCAGGTTAAATCGCAGCAGAATCATGATTTAATTGATGTGAACATAGATGTCGATATCACTACAGTTCAAGAAAACCTGACGCAGAATTTCATACCAAATCCAACGGTTTCCCCTATTCCGAAGGATATACCAAAGAAGCATTTGATCAACAACTTACTCGTGATGGCTATAAAGTGGCGTCGGAACACGAGTTATACCGTAGCTCAAGATATCATAAAGTTAGTGAACATTTCATCTGGCACGAGTAATTCCAACAGTTCCAAGTACTATTGGAAGAAAATACTCGATCGTTACTCACAAAATGTATCGAGCTATTACATCTGTGAGCATTGTAATAATTATCTTGGTCCCGAGAAAGATTGTCCGACTGAGTGTGGTGAATGTCACGAAAAAATCGACCTCCGGCAGATCAGCTCTGCGAAATATTTGAGACAACTGATGCTCATCATTTGTACTCAGTCAACCGTAAAAAGCTAAACAAATACGCGATTGAAGACATTTTCGACGGAAAACTATACAAGAAATATATCTTGAATGATACTATGATATCAATCAATTTCAGTGTCGATGGAGCGCCAATGTTTGACAGTTCAAATACGTCCGTGTCCCCTGTTCTTTGTATTGTCAATGAGTTGAATCCGCATGATCGGCGTAAGTATGTTCTGTTGTCCAGTGTGTGGTTTAGGGTAGGAAAACCCAAAAATATGAAATCTTACCTTAAGCCATTCGTAGAAGAAGCCAAGACATTACTAGAAAAAGGGTTCACTTATAATTATCAAGGTCAATCTTACACAAAAACCGTCGTTACCCTTATGGGTATTTGTGATTCAGTAGCTCGTCCAATGGTTCGATGTTCCACGCAATTCAACGGCGAGTATGGCTGCGGTTTATGTCTACAACCCGGAAAGTCAGTGAAGAAAGGAAGAGGACACACCAGAGTTTACCCGATCGTTGACGGCAATCCATTTGGGGACGGTTTGAGGACTCACGAAGACACACTGCTGCATGCAGAGGCGAAAACTAAAGAAGATCGGAAAGGTATCAAGGGTGTTTCTGTTTTATGCGAGATACCAGATTATGACATCATCGCAAATCTTGACGCCGATTGGATGCACTGGGTTGGTCTGGGAGTCAGTCGCCAATTCGCTGGTTTATGGTTTGATTCTGTCAATTCTCTGGAAATATTCTACTTTGGTGACAAAATTGATGAATTTGACCATTACCTGACTTCAATTTCACCAACGTCGGAAATTTCTAGAACTCCTCGCCCATTATCAGATCGTGTTCACATGAAAGCTCATGAGTGGATCATCTTTCTCTTGGCGTACAGTCTACCGATTATGAACATGTGTATTCCGACGCGTTACGTTGAACATTGGGCCTTGTTAGTTGACGGTATTCCGATCTTAGTTAAACCCTCGATTATGAAATCAGAGTTGAAGTACACAGAGCAGTGTTTGCGCGATTTCGTTGCTGACATCGAATCATTATACGGCGAAAAATATGTGAGCTTTAACGCTCACCTGTTGCATCACCTAGTGATTAGTGTTGAAAACTGGGGTCCTCTTTACACGCACAGTGCCTTTATATATGAGGACTTCAATCAGACAATCCAGGCATACGTTAAAAGTCCAAACGGCGTCGAGATTCAGATTTGTGATTCATTCCGGTTGAAATGCGCAATTGACAGGCTAGCGATTTTATGTTCAGATGATTTGAATTACCAGCAGAAAAAGTATTTAGACACTTTATTGAATCGGAAATCAAAACCTAAACCTAAAGTCATCATATCCAATTGTGGAGTTCTCGGCCGATTATCTATTTTAAATAAATTACCGGTAGATCAACATGTAGTGTTGCGGCGCTTGTTAGTCGAAGTTGATTCAACCACAAAAATATTTTCATTTGTAAGATGTATTATTAATAAACAAGTAATAACGAGTCAGAAGTACACTCGTGAGCAAAAACGGATCAATTACATCGTACTTTTAAAAAATGGTTTAATTTTCGAGATTCTTATTTACTTCCCGTGGAATGTATAGTATTTTTTTGCCCGCTGGGCAGAAAGTGGCAACTTTGGTCCCACTGCGCTAAGCAAAGTTGCCGCTTTCCGCCTTCCTCGGACAAAAACAATATTTTTAATTGTTTCAATAATATCATTATTCAATAATAAGATTTCTTTTGTACATAAAGTTTCTGATGAGAAATTGTATTTTATAAAAGTGTTATTGTAAATTACTATGAAATAAACCAATTTTCTTTTCTTATCTATAATAATAACTGTTGAATAGTAAAATTGATCATTTTTATTAGTTTGCACATTTAATCAAATTAGATTTTCAGCTATCATCTTTGATAATTGATTGACCGTGATTCAAGTCTCATCCAGCACCTGATCTCTATTTCATTTTCCGTCAATCTTGACCTAACGCTCATTCAACTTCTGATGACAACCTTGTTGTTGATCATTAATACCCATATTACAAATCCGATTGAGCATTTGTCGATCACATTGGCTTCTAAGTTCCCCCGGGGAAAACTGATCAGACATAAAAAATGACCATGCCTGATCAGGCATGAATTGACCTGATCAGGTCTGAAGGCCATTGTTACTTTTAATTAATAATTTTGCTTAATTTTATAGATATAGTATTTGATAGAGTCATACGCAATTCTCTATAATGAATTAAAATATTACAAAAATGATTTCACACAATTCTACAGCTGCAACACCAGTAGTCACCCATCCAACTACTAACCACGCTCAATGCTGCTTAACTTTGGTAATATCTGTGCGCCTTGAAGTTCCCGTCTGCTGTGTTGCTATCTTATTTGACAATTGTTCTATGATGTACCTAACGTATTAAATTAGTTTATCATAAATATAATATAAAAATTGATTTTATAATATATTTTGATAGTCCTAATTTATTCATTTAACCGAATCTCATTATAACAGCACATTTATTCAAATAATAAAATAAGTAATGATTTTAATATTAGGGTAGAGCAGAGCAGACCAAAACATCCCATAAAAAATGTAACAAATCTTTTATTTCAAAATTATTCAGACGTAATGATAAAAATAATTTTGCAAAAAAATTTTTATCACATCACTGACTATGCAAGTCTGATCAGATCTATCCGGAAAAAAATGATCAGACCTGGCCATACCTGTTCATGTATGATCAGGCCTGAAATTAGACATGGTCATACCTGTCCATGCCTGTTCATGTCTGAAGCGTTAAATACGTTCAGGCCTGATCATACCTGTTCATGCCTGTCCATGTCTCAAGCGTTAAATACGCTCAGGCCCAATTATACCTGTCCATGCCTGTTCATGCTAAGGACCAAATATGCTAAGAAAAAATTTTTGAATATGTTCAGTATTTGTACATTAATTTCGATTAATAAATTTGTAAATTATTAATAAACGGTATATTTTATTATTCAATAAATAAAATTATTTTAATTATCATTAAAAACCTACCGTGGGGTAAATTTAATGAACTTCTCTAGGCATGAACAGGTCTGATCAGACCTGAGCGTATTTAACCCTTCAGGCATGAACAGGCTTGATCCGACATAAACAGGCATGGTCAGACCTGTTCAGGTCTCAGCGTATTTGACGCTTCAGACATGAGCAGGCATGAATAGGCATGATCAGGTCTAATTTCAGGCCTGATCATATATGAACGGGCATGGTCAAGTCTGATCATTTTTTCCCGGGCCATCTTAAGTCTGTTCTATCTTTGTTGATCAAATTATAATATGCCTATACTTTCAGATATGGAGCCACATATATTTCCTTATATGAACAAAATATATTTCTCATTATATAGTAAACATATATAAAGCATTTTATAACATACCATACATTGTTCAACATATATGTTAGCTGGTAAGAATCAAAAACATAAAATCATATATGTGAAATCTTCTATAAAATTAACATATATAAAATTACGTTACCAGTATATTAGCGTTTATAATGTACAATATATCTATAATTAAATTTAAGTCATATACTTTTTCATATATGATAAAACATATATAGTGACATACAGAGAAATTGGCCGCATATATGATCCGTTACTCAAAATATATGTTTGCATGTATTTTCAGCATGCATGTTATTTTCATACGGGTATGTATGCATGTATGTATGTATTATTATTATTATTATTTATTATTTAAAAGGCCATGGACTCATAGCTCCTTGCGGCCCTCCAAAATACATTACATTGAATGTTAATTAACAAAAATAGTGTATTACAGACATTGTTAATACATTATAATATATACACTAATACATCATCTGTTTGTATGTATGTAAGCCTCTCATAACTCTTGAACGGCTTGATCGATTTCATCGCGGTTGATGCTATTCGAAAGGGCTTGAAAATTTTCTATGAGGCTTAAAAAATTGCGTCGAATGCCGCTAACCGCATGAAAATCGGCTAATTCATCCAAAAGTTATTGCGGTTTGAAAATTTGAAAAATAGTGTTGTATTAAACTTCTTCCAGACTTTTAAGCTCGGAAAAATTACACGAACATTATATTTTTGAGATCAAAGAGCTCAAAAACGTAATGAATGCAATTTTGAGCGCTTAAGAATGAAATTAACGGGAAGTAGCAAAGATGGCCTTTAGGGTCAACCGTGTTTCTACTTTTTTCATTACTTAACAGATGTTTGTAAATGATTCTAAAGTCGAATTCTTTTTTCAAAATATTTGATTAACGATATGAAAAACTACATAATTTTTTAGTGTCCCATATTTATTAATAGTATTTCTATTAAAGATCTAAAAATTAAAATTAATGTTCTAGAAATTTTTATTTTGATCAGAAGTGCGTAAGATAACCATCTTGATTGTTAGATTTAACATCAAATATAGTTATTAACCTTTATCAATTGAGCACTGACATTTGAATTATAGGATATTTAGTCACTTGAAATAATTGACTTCTGAAAAATTTCATGTGCATTGACAAAAAAATTTCCTTCTGAAAAAAGTGAGCAATGTTAAAATAAGAAATTAATTTATTTAAAATTTTCAACAATTTTATTTCTTTTCTGAAGAAATAAACATTTTGGTTCCACAAACTTTTTTTTTAAGAACAAGTTTTCTAAATCTTGGAAGAAACAATTTTCAATGAGGGGGGAAGCGCTTTTAATAGCTGCTTCCACCCTGGTGAAATCGCCCAAAGCGCTAGCCAGCGTTTAGGCACTCCATCCCTCAACTACCTGAGGCAGGTAAAATTGAAAGTAACATAAAATTTTATTAACATAAATTACAAAAAGTACTTCGCGGAGGAATCAGTGACATGACCCACCTGGAGTCTATCGACTTCCTAACGAGGTCAAAATCTGGACATAAATAAATTATCGTAAAATTAAAAAAATAATTACACCCAAAATTTGGGGACGTAACACAAGGGTTTTTCGAAATTTCAATTTTTCACTTTTTTGAAACACTTTGAAGGCTCAAATTAGCCGATTTTTATTCGTGAAAATTGGGTTTTTTCCTTCAAAGTGTTCCATGAAAGTAAAAAATTGAAATTTCGAAAAAATCTCGACAGCGTTACTTGAGGAAAATTAATATCCAAAACGAATGAATTGTCTCAAAGATTCCATTAATTAAATAGTATTGATTAATTTATTTGTTCAATATTTATTATTCATATATTTATTTATTAATAAATATCTATTTATTAAGTATAGAATTATTTAAACAATTATCTACGATATCGCAATTGATGTCGTACGACGTGATCTACGACACAGTGTGACCTTGAGTTATGTCGGTGTCCAAGTCAAACGACATCTGTGATTCATTCCCAGATTGTCTCTAAGATTAATTCAATAAAATAGTATCTATTTATTAAGTATAAAATTATTTAATAAACAATTATCCAGAATGTCGCAATTGTTGTCGTACGACGTAATCTACGACACAGTGTAAACTTGAGTTATGTGGGTGTTTACGTCAAACGACAGCATTTATCACTCTGTATTTGACTGTTAAAATTATTTTTCCCTGGCGATTCCCAGTTAATTAGGCAATTTTAACTAAATAATGTAATGAATCGAAAAATCGCACCTAATGTCGTACGACAAAGGTCCGATATTATCTGAGCTAGTGAGCTATTTAATTTTTATTATTTACCCCGCTCAAGATTTATTCTCATCTTTCTGACTTACGAAATATTTATTAGATTGAAGTTACTTTGATATCATTATTCAATGATAGCTTTTCCTTAAATTGTTAGTACGACGTCGTAGTGACGCACACTACGACGTCGCAGTCATCCACCAGGGAGAATAAGTATTAGCTCTACAAAATTTTTTTTGGTACAGGATTCCAAAAGGTATAACCTCTTTCAGGGTCAATACAAGACCCCGTTTCTAACTTGCAAGTAGATCCTGATGGCATGTAAACTTTGTTGGATTCAGACTCTACTCGGGCCCAAGAAGTTCGGAGAGTGATCTTTACGCTTCCTGTGACTACAACGTTGTCCCAAGTACCGTAAGGATTCGAATGTTGGGCCACTTTACAAGTTCTATCAAGACCCGCTTTCCCTGCAAGTGTAATACTACGGATAGTAGTCGAATTCGATGTTAAACCATCAATTATCGCGTTACCGAGGTGAAACGTGTCATGATCGTGCGCTATCTGACACGCTTCACGGTGAATCGCATGGACATATCCCATATAGGCATTATTAACTATATATGTATGTCCCAATATCCGCAATAATAAATTAATGGAGTCACTTCGATTTTACATTAAAGGATTTCAGTGTGTTCGAAATCATTTAATTGTAATAAATGTACGTCTACTAGGGTTATGTCCATGGGATCCGGTTCAATGTCGCAATCGTTTATGTCCACCAACGAGATGGTGGTCATGTTTGTTATTTGATTGCTACAATCATTTCCTATTATTGCGTAGCTGTAATAAATAAAATTAAATAAGAAGTACAAATACGGAATAGCCATTGATATGTTAGAGCTCATCCTGTAAATCAAATAATATTGATAAGTTAAAATTAAAGTTTAAAATCAGGATATGAATCCTTTTGTTTCTTGTCCCTTTTTGTTTTAGGTTTAATTTTTGTTTTTGTCTCCGAAATTTTTGTTAATTTTAACCGGTTTGGATGTACTGTTTGAATTTGATTGTTCTTTTTGATTTTTATATTTCCGTTGGGTAAAACTTGTAATATTTGGTAAGGCCCATCATAATGGTTACCAAATTTGTTTGGTTTAGGCCCCTTTAAGAAGAATACTAGGTCATTTTCTCTGAAGTTAACTACCTTCAAATGTTTGTCGTACTGAATTTTTGACTTTTCTTTAGCACTTATTAGATTCTCTCTAGCGAGTTTTCGAATTTCAATTAGTCTCGTGACTAAATCTTTAATATAATTATTATAAGTAGGCAGACAATTTAAATCATGTAGGGGTTCCTCAGAAAGAACTCGCGCAACTTTTCCGTATACTAATTCAAAGGGAGTGAATCTAGTTCCTTCATGAACCGAAGTGTTATATGAAAAGGTGGCTACTTCCAACCATTCATCCCAGTCTTTTTCTTTGTTGATATATTGTTTTAAAAATTCTCCTAACACATGATGCGATCTTTCCAAAGAATCGTTAGATTGGGGTCTAAAGGCTGTGATTTGGATTTTTTTAATTTTGAAACGTTTAGCTATTCTCTGCATGAAAGTATTGATAAAATTCCGTCCTTGATCTGTAAACAGAGCTTTCGGGGCTCCATAAAGACAGATGAAACGTTTAATAAAAACGTTAGCAACGGTGACAGCCAACATATTATTAATATGGATTGCTATACAAAATTTTGACAAGGAGTCTTGTATCGTCGGGATATACTCATTACCGGCTTCTGAAACTGGTAATGGACCGACAATATCCATTGCGATCTTTTCAAAAACTGTTCCCGGCGTATCGGTAATGAGCATAGGTTGACGAGTCTTGACTCATACTAGTTATTTTAATTGACATTCAAGGCATTGCTGAATGCGACGTTGAATGTCATCTTTTAGACCCTCCCAATAATAAGTGTGTTTAATCGTATTATAAGTTTTAGAAACCCCTTTGTGTCCCTCCAAGGAAGCTTTATGAGCTTCATAAAAGACTCTATCACGTTCCTCAAGTGAAACGTAACAAACCTATCCTAAACAGACTATGACCTTGATATTTATCTGATTACTAAATACTTCGGTCAACATTTTCAAAACCTCTATCCAAGGCACATTAGCGATGTGTTCCGATGAAGCTATTGAGAAGGTATTCAAATTTTTGTCCCGTAAGATGCCCTTTAATTTAACTAAAGTTTTCCCGATATTACTTTGAATGCACAATGAGGACTCCCCACTGACATTCAATACAATTAATCCAAAATAATTTTTCTTGTTAATTTTAGTACAGAATACTTGTCCTGTTTCTGTAACTCCGGTAAATGGTAGTTTGTTTAGTTTCTTTAAAGCTCTTGAACCGTTGTCGCAAGGACAACCGTTCGAATCGAGGAAGTATACTAAATTATCTTGTCTATATTGAAATAATTCCTTTGACGTTACTATGTTTGGTGTTTGCGTTGGTAAATTAATATCATTATTTTCAAATCCTACAGTGTTCTCTATTTGTTTTGACTCAACATCGGATGGTTCGTCATCCTCCGTGTCAAAGTCACTACTCTGGGAAATTTCCGAGTCTGAACCTGATTCAGCTCGTTCGATTTCAACTGGATTGTTCGAATTAACAACCACTTTGCGTGGCCTACCCCTACGTACCTTAGATAATCCGCCTGTCTTTCCGGGACTATCTCCGTACTTTCCGATTTGTCAGCAACCGGTGACAACCAAAACTTAGGGTTTTTTAGTTCATTCGATTGTATTGTTTGTATTGTATTATTTCGTGTAATCTCTAACTCAGGCCTGTCAGCAACCGGTGACAACCGAGGTTCTGGGAGTGGTGACTCTTGAAAACTATCTGATTCTACTATCTTTTCCTGAGAGTTCTCGAAATCGTCTATTACTTTTTGGAGTCGGTTTTCTAAAAATTCGCGTTTTTCTACTCTTCTTTGAGCACGAGTTATAGCGTTAACCATTTCCGTTGGATTCCGCGATAACGCGTCTGCATTTACATTAATCCTCCCTGGTTTGTAAATAACTGTGTAATCGTATTCTGCTAAACGTAACCGCCATTTAAGAATCCTTGCGTTACCGTCCTTTGCGGTTCGGAACCAAACTAACAGCTTATGATCAGTTACTACAGTAAAAGCTTTACCGTATACATATGGTCTAAAATTTTTAACTGCTTGTACAATCGCTAGGGCTTTCTTTACGTAAGTGTCATATCGTAGTTCGGCTCCTCGCAGAACCCTTGAATAATACGCGATTGGACGATCTCGACCGATCTCTCCTTGAGATAATACGGCTCCTAAAGCAAAACCCGATGCATCCGTGGTAATAATGAATAGTTTTGAAAAATCGGGGTATTGAAGAACCGGAGCGGTACATAATGTTTCCTTCAAAATGTCAAAAGCTTGTTGCGTTTCGTCAGTCCATATAAAATCTACTTCTTTCTGTAATAGTTCTGTTAATGGTTTAGAAATTTTTGCAAAGCTCTTAATGAATCGGCGATAATACCCTGTTAAACCTAAAAATTCTCGAATGTTTTTCTGCGTTTTTGGTACCGGAAATTTCCTAACTGCTTCTAGCTTGGACGGATCAGGTTTTAGATCCTCTTTACTAATGACGTGACCTAGATAATTAACTTCGGGTCTGAGAAAGTGACATTTGTCGGGTTGTAACTTCAAATTGGCTTTTTTTAATCTAGTCATTAAATCATCTCTGTGTTTTTCGTGTTCTTCCAGATCTTTATCAAAAACAATAATGTCGTGCAGATATACAAACATTGATACTCCTTGGAGTCCCGTTAACACCGAATCCATCAATCGTTGAAAAGTTGCAGGACCGTTTTTCAATCCGAAAGGCATTCGAGAATATTCCCAATGACCTTGCGGAGTAGAGAACGCTGTCTTACAATTATCTCGCGGATCCATTTCGATCTGATGGTAACCGAATGCCAAGTCAAAGACGTAGAATTACTGTGAACCCCCCAATTGATTCAGAATTTCTACAATGCTCGGCAAAGGATAAGCATCTGTAATTGTTCGTTCGTTCAAATTTCTGAACTCAATTACTAACCTTCAACGTTTATTTCGTTGTGAGTCACATTTTTTGGGTACAATCCAGATGGGACTGTTATAGGGCGACTCCGAAGGCTTAATAATGCCTGATTGGAGTGCCTCGTTAATTTGTTTTGTATTACTCATGCGGGGAAAGTAGTATCTTGACGCTCGCTGTTGCGGTTGAAAAAGAACCGTTTGCCCATTTTAAAATTACGCGTGAGATTTTTCATAAATAAAACTGTTATTTGAGTGCGACAAGTTTACTTGTCGCACGATAGCTTAAAAACGAATATGGAGTCTGAACTAATACCGGAAACTCCAAAAAATTCTAGCGACGAATCCACACCACCTGAAATCCTGAAAAAAGCCGATGAAATAATAAATAATTTAGTTCCTCAAGTATCGAGACCCAAATATGAAGCGGCTTACAATAAATTTATGGAATGTTATATTTATGTTGCTGTTGTTGTTCTTGTTATTTTTTGTTCTGATCAAATAAATTTATCCTCATTTGTAATTAATTGATACTTTTTTAAATGCTTAATTTTTCAGCTATTATTTCTGGTCTGAGAAGGCTTCGCCCTTTTAAAAAATTTATTTTTTGTTTATTAATATTGATTAATTTTTATTTATTGTTCAAAATATATCTTTTTCTTCTATTCAAACTTGTTATTTGTTTGTAAAGACTGGGGGGGCTCCGCCACCCCCCCAACCCCCCGCCGGGGCTTCGCCCATGCGTTCAACTTCGCTTTCGTGGGCAATCGACAACTTGTCGCACTTGTTGCACAATATACTATTCTGCTGCTTGTTAAGCTTTCTAGAGTCATACCTAACATGATATGCTTTGACGTTTTAACTCGACCATCTTGAACTCCGAAAATAACACCTTGACAATAAGAACGAATTAGACGGAGAACATTTTTGGCCAGTCTTTCGTTTTTGGTTACATCCACCAAGAAGGGTAGAATAAAAGTCTGATAATTCTTCTGGTATTGAAAATTCTCCGGACATTAAATGCTGTGATGTTATATTTTTTCTTGATAATTATTTTTTTCTATTTGGAGTATTATTTTTCCCAGAATTAATGCAGATTTTTGTAAAATGTCTTCTGTTGTAAATTATCCAGTACTGAATCATCGATGCCTTCTAGATATTTTGGAGCTAGTATTTTTTTATTACGAACAGTAAAGAATTTTATCTCCTTAGAGAGTACTGTTAAAATTCATTCTTCAAGGTGGTGTGCTGTGAAAGTAGCTGTCATTTGAATAGAATTTCCTTGAAAAATTTTTTCTAATAAATCGATATACGATTCATGTAAATACACTAATAAAAAACACCGCCCTTTTTAATCACGTCTTCTTTAATGATTGTACTAATTTCATTAAAAACTGTTTGATCATACTCTCGGTGATAATGCCACTCCGTTTTGCTAGGCGTTGCTTTTAATGACGATAACTTATTATTAAAATCAACTCGGCATTCAGTATGATAATAGATTTTTGAGACAGAAAAATTATCCAATTTATTAGAAAAATCTGTAAACTTATTATGACTTTCAATATTAGGTTTGACACTATCTTTAAATTGTTTAACATCAGCTGCATGAAGCGGAAGCATTCTCGATCGCACTTTGTTCTTCTTTTTATTACAAAATATAAGAACAACTTCGGTATTATTTTTACCAGCAATATTATCAGTCGAAATATTAACATCTTGAGTTACAAAATTATTATCACTAACTTTTGGTTCAAAAACGTCAGAAATATCTTGAAGAGTTGCAGATTGTAGACCTATTGATTCATAAATTGAAGCTGGCTGAGATGTCGTGGGAGATTCTGTGGGTACAGACTGTAAATGAGATTCATTTTCAGATGTCGAAGGTTGTGTTTCTGTGGACGGGGATAGTAAAATTAGTTGAGATAAAGATTCTGTTGACGGAGACTGTGGATCAGGTAGTTTGGAACTCAAATCTTGTATCGATGACAAGGTTGAAGATGAGTTGCGTGTAATTACACAACTCCCTTGTTTTTTTCCTTTTTGTTTTTTAGCACTTAATGGTTGAGAGGTGAAATGGCTACCTGAGATTTTAAGTCCTCCTGATTCTGAGCTACAATCAGGAAATCGTTCAGGTAGACCGCGACTCCTACGCTTCTGGAACGAAGGATTTCGGTTATCCAGTTCGTTATCATCGACAACATATACGGCGCAGCTGAGAGGCCAAAGAGCAAGTTCGTAAGCTGTAGCAGCACCTCGTAGAGGATTCTTAAAAAGCGGCGATGTGTTTCCGCCACAGGTATATGCAAGTATGTTTGTGACAAGTCTATTCTCGTCATCCAGTCCTCGTTCTTGAGAAAATCTGGAATCTTTGTGTGAGGGAATAATTGAAATGATTTGACTTCCCCGTACCTGTTTAAATTTTAGTGATCGAATATAGGACGTATCCCCTCATTCGATTTCTTTATTAGGAACATTATTGAAGCTGGCTGAGATGTCGTGGGAGATTCTGTGGGTACAGACTGTAAATGAGATTCATTTTCAGATGTCGAAGGTTGTGTTTCTGTGGACGGGGATAGTAAAATTAGTTGAGATAAAGATTCTGTTGACGGAGACTGTGGATCAGGTAGTTTGGAACTCAAATCTTGTATCGATGACAAGGTTGAAGATGAGTTGCGTGTAATTACACAACTCCCTTGTTTTTTTCCTTTTTGTTTTTTAGCACTTAATGGTTGAGAGGTGAAATGGCTACCTGAGATTTTAAGTCCTCCTGATTCTGAGCTACAATCAGGAAATCGTTCAGGTAGACCGCGACTCCTACGCTTCTGGAACGAAGGATTTCGGTTATCCAGTTCGTTATCATCGACAACATATACGGCGCAGCTGAGAGGCCAAAGAGCAAGTTCGTAAGCTGTAGCAGCACCTCGTAGAGGATTCTTAAAAAGCGGCGATGTGTTTCCGCCACAGGTATATGCAAGTATGTTTGTGACAAGTCTATTCTCGTCATCCAGTCCTCGTTCTTGAGAAAATCTGGAATCTTTGTGTGAGGGAATAATTGAAATGATTTGACTTCCCCGTACCTGTTTAAATTTTAGTGATCGAATATAGGACGTATCCCCTCATTCGATTTCTTTATTAGGAACATACTTGAAATAAAACTCGAACCTGGGTGTTCCGGTTGCTCTAATACCCCCTGGTCTATCAATAGTCTTATCCGATCCGACAGCTGAGGGGTGCTTTTCGTTTTGAAGATCGATGATTTCCAATTGCTTGTAAGAACTGGCTTCTCTATAAATGATTTACTTTTGGGGCTCCTAGCTTTTTCCACTCGTTGTGAAACTTAGCTACCTGGCCTCATGAGAACTGTGTTACCTCCTTATAGTCATGAGTTATTATTCTTACGAAAAGAATGAGAGCCCTTGTCATTTAGGGGTCTTTTTCTTCCAATTCTTTGGCCTCGTTGTCTGAAACTGAGATTCTGACTTACTCTCTGTGCTCTGAGCTGGTTTCGATGGATGATGGGATTGGCGAGTCGCTGAATGGGACTGATTCTCGCTCTTTCTTTGATGTATGAACCTTGATCCTAACTGACCCGGGTTCCTTCACCAAGAATGAGGCCCCCCTAGAGATTGTATTAAAGAACCTAACCTTTACGAAAAAGGTACTCCGTGCTAGTTGGAATGTTCCTCAAGGCTACTTGGATCTGCTTGTTCGGAGCTTCTAATATTAATCTTTCCCTTCTAGTTTCTATGCTCTCTCGTGCCATTTGAATTTTTGGCGAACTTATATTATTATTCAGTGCTCTTTGTCACCCTTTTGAGCCCGATATAAACTTAATTAGTGCGTGAAAAGGATTTGTTTTAAATATGAAAATTTTTTGGAGTTTACTCCTTAAGAAACGATTTGAGTTATAAGGCCCGGTACGGAAATTTTATGAGGAGTAAAATCAAGTGTAACACGAAAAGTTGAGGCGTTACGTAGAAAGAGACAAACATATATATCTTTAGGATTGAACGTGTAAAAGAATGAGATGGAATACATTACACAGCGTATCTCATTCTCGGGGTCTTCTCTTTGCGCTATACTTCGTAGTCTCACTGTATAGTTCACTACCTCCAGTCTGAGAGTTGAATGTGTGCGTATGTTTGTACGTGTTTGTTGCGTGCCTGCGTATTACGAAGTTTTGCCACAACTTGTATACTGCTGCCGAGTACAGGGTATGCATGCTGTATAATAAATGCATATAGTAGCATTTATTGTATACATCTATATACAACGTACATAAACAGCAGCCTAACCATCAAGTTGTAATGTTATGATTTTAAAGTTTTCTTGTCTAAAATCTAAAATTGGATTTGTATAAATTGAACACAATTATTATTGTTATTATTATTATTATTATCTATTTAAATATTCACTACGTGAAAAGTAATGACGTCTTTACATTGAATCACGAAAATGTCGAGGAGTTTGTTCCACTAGAAAAAATATATTTTGGAGTTTCGGCATTCGCTACTCTAAGGGACCTGAAAAAAGAGAATTCTTTTCCAGAATTTGAAATAAAAGAAAAAGAATTCTTGACTGTTATTAGAGATTTCTATATAGAGTTGGCTAACTTGATTAAACGATATTTTAAATTTGACAATGATTTATATTCTATAATATCCATTGTAAGTCCAGAAGAAGCTCAAAAGTTCAGCAAGAAAAGTCTTCAGGATGTCTTGATTCGTTTCCCAATTCTAAAAGACTATGTTAATCCTCAAGCTCTAGATCAAGAGTGGCGAGAACACGCTCTTCTTGATTACGAAAAGTTAGGTTTAGATAGTGATCAGATAGCAGAAAAGTACTGGGTTAAAGTTTTCAATCTTAAAAATAAATTAGGTGCAACTTTATTTCCTAATTTAAAAATTGTCATGCGTTTGTTACTAGCTCTACCATTTTCAAATGCGAGTGTTGAGCGCGTGTTCAGCGCTCTTAAAATTTGTAAAACAGATTTAAGAAATCGAATGGATACCTCAACTATCGTTAATAGTTTAGTTATTCGCGAAAGCATCGAAAAAGACGGTGGGTGTAAAGCTTTTAATCCCAGTATGAAAATGATTAACACGGCTACATGGCCAAAAAAATCTGAAGACTCAACATAAATATTAATTGATCAGTAATTTTATACTACTGACTACAATAACATAAATCCTGTGATTTAATGATATCATTTTAAATAATATATTTTAAGTATAAATAATAATTAATCAGTCAAGTTATACTACTACTAATTAAAATAGTATAAATCCTGTGATTTAATAATATCATTTTATATTATATTCAAATTTATTATGATTATATTATAAATATAATGTAACATTTTTAAATAAAGTTGAATGTGCATGTAAAAAAAAACTTGAATAAGAATTTTATGAATATTAATTTTTTTTTCAAATTTGAATTTGGCGCTTTATTTTATTCGTTCGGGTAAATTCGGGTATTTCATCGAACTCCTACGGGTAATAGAAAAAAAATTATTGGCAACACTGACACACACACACACGCAGACGGAGTGACTCCCTCTCAGGAATAGTCGGGGAAGCTTCCTAGGACCTCAAAACGTCGAGATCTGATGAAAACTCGATTTTTTCGAAACGGGGTAAAACCAATAACTTCTCGATTTTTTGAAAATTATTGATTTTCTTAGCGGGAAGTTAATATTTTTTTTTCTTATTGATTTGAATCATTTTAAAACAAAAGTTATTTTTACAAAATTTATTTAAAATTCATATTTTTT
>JZSA01003638.1:0-67878 GCA_000956155.1 Cotesia vestalis | reverse complement strand
AATCCGCATTAAAAATTGTCTATAATTCAAAGAGTAGCCGCTGAGATTAACTTATAAAAATCTAATATAAAAAATATCATAAATCTCTTTTTTATTCGATAACTTAAAGATGGCATCTGTCGTTAGAAACAGCTGAGAACAGTTAAAACTCAATTTCTAATGCGATAGTACTTAGATCCAGCATTTTTAGTGACATCAGTTACACACATCCAAAACATTATCAATCTTTCTTAAAAGAACTCTTCTCTTATTCATTTAAATTGACATCTCTTTCATTCACCATCCAATTCGTCACACTCTTCGATTTCAAACTATAGTTCTATCGCGAGAAAAAGAAATTAAAAATCCGGGTTTTAAAAAGTTTTAAGTATTAATATAATCTAAGCCTTTGGATCGAATTAGGATCTAAAAAAAATAAAGAAAACGTGGAATTTTTTTTGTGAAAATTTTCAAATGGCCAGAATTTATTCCTGGTAAAGTCTTTGGTAAATATATTTAGGGTAGATAAATACGTTTTGACAAAACATTATTTTTCTTTATTCTGAACGGTGTCTTATTTTGCCCTACTTAAAGTATCTACGCAGTATTTGGAACTGGAGTTACTATAGTTATATTATGAAAATTGAATAAATAGAATTGATTTATCTCTAGATAAACAGCACTAACAAACACTTAGACGCATATGGTTTATCATAAATTGTACACAAATAATTAGTGATGTCACGGAAAATACAAGCGAACTAGAACTTTTGGACATCTGGTGAACACAATGAACATTTATACGAACAGAACTAGATTATATCAAATATATATTAAGCGCAGTGGCATTTAAGTACAAAGAGAGGGTGGAGAATAGTATTAAACTGAATCGAATACATATATTTATAGTTATCGAGTGAATCTAAATTATATTATTTCACTAATTTTCTCGCTGTCATCCTAAATGCGAGTATAATTTTGATACTATTGGCTGCATATGTTATGCAACATAAATAACCGAATAAATAAAATTTTACCTTTTCCATTTTTTTGTTACATAATTTTATAACATTTTTTCTCGGGTATATAATTTTTATAGAACCATTCCTGTGAATTTAATTGCTTTTCTTTATAAGTATAATATAAAATCGTACCTCTAATTATAGTTAAGAATTTTCTGTGCTTTTATTATCAGCATCCCAATTTACATTAAGAAAAAATTAACTAAATTTACTGAACGATCTTGTTTGTGTCTTAAGTACTAATTTTGAAAATTAGGATCTTCGTAATTTTTTTTCCCTGTTTTTTAGCAGGCAGTGGTTCTAATACTTACGGACTACACTATGAATATAAAAGATTAGACCTTTCCTAATTCCCAATTGAGACTAAAGTGAGTAGAAAAAAAAGTACTGGTGGTTCGGTAGAGCTATCACTGAAGGACCAATAACAATAAAAGCTTCTAATCTTCATAAAGCAAGTTTCCCCTGTTTGTTTACTGTTTCTCCACTCTCTTTACTTTTTTGTGCAGCTACTTTGTATGTGTGGCACATACAGCATTGTGTTCTACGGCCCGGTATGTTCCCCGGTTGTTGTCTTGCTAGTCAGTTTGTTCTAATAGTTTTTTTTCCAAGTAGAGTAGAGTTAGAGCAATAGAACACTAGGAATTCACTATAGGAGGGTCGCAAAGATACGTACGAGGCCAAAGGACACACGTGATCGAGTGTATACACTGATGTGCACACAAAAAATACACCGGATGATAATATAAAAGAACCGACAGCGCTAACTGTATAAAAAGTAAGTAAACATATTTAGATGAATTGAGTTGAGAGGAGTTAAGGGAAAAATAAAAGTACAATCGATTTTATATTTTGGAACCCGTTCAAGCTAAGAAGTGACTTGATAGATTTTTTTTTCATTTGTTAAGACACGTAAGTAAATTTTTTTTACAGAGATAGACGAGTTTCTTAATTTTTTAATTGATGAACTCGATAGACTCAGTAATAAAATAAATTAAAATTTTAATTTATCATATGAACTCAAATATTTCAACCGACGAAAATTCAAAATTAAATGAGTTATAACTTTATAACTAGAACATTTGTACGAAAGCTCTTTATAAGGAGTTTCAAAGCTTGGATTAATTAATCCCTCATACAGTAAATCCGGGAATGTTTCTCAAAGTTTTAGCGTATGAAAAAAATAAAAAGTACCTAATATAATCCAGATAAAATATAAATGATAATTTTTGTATTATATATCATAAAATACAACTCCCACGAGTCCAAAATCCGAGCTGGTAAATCTAATCCCGAAGTTTAAACCGGTGAATAAGCTTCCCACAATCTCGGGCTAATTTATTTTGAAATACCTTAAAAAAATGACATACTCGCTGACACAAAGAACTTTTGTCACATTGTCACCCAGAATAAATGACTGGTCTGGTAATGACGTAACGATAAAAAAGTTATACAGCCACCGCAATCCAGTAAATAAAAAAAAAAAATCCCACCTATGAATTATATTTTATTATTTGAAATAAAAATTACTAGTTACACAGATAAGGAGCATTTGATTTTTTCTTTATCCGAGGACGTTAATTCATCATATTTATTGGGCAAGCTCCCAGAAATTGAGAGGTGTGACCAAAATGACACGTGTTCTGAGGCGACACAGCTTCACAAGGGTTGTTAACACACGTGCCTAGCATTGTTTGCATGAGAGAAAAAGAGACGCCATTTCGGTAAAGGGGAGCATGCACAACGATCTGTCCCCCATCCCTCATCCCCCAGCCACCACACACCCATCATTCATCTTCAAGCCTGCTTTCATCATTTACGCTTTCACGTACATAAATAAATTTTGACGTATATGTGTGCCAAAAAAATTTTTTTTACCTGCTCAAAAATGTTTTGATACTTTTATTGCCTTATGGAGTAATTTTTTTAGTCAATCAATTATTTAAAAGTGGTTTTAATGACATTAAAATAAAATTGACCTTTTTTTTGGGAACAAAAAATTCCAAAGGATGACCTGAACAAATATTTACTAGAATAATAATAAGAGATGAATAAATTAATCGCAAAAATAACAAAGCTTCTAAAAAAAAAAAATTTCGATTCCAAACTTTGAAAAAAATTCTTATTTGCTACGCCAATAAAGAAAAAAAAATTAAAAAATCACTAATACCAACTAAAGTTATCTAAATTTCACTTACAGTGCGCACCCAATTCGAAACACTTGAATCCCAAACTCCTTGGCCTATCACAAAATCTTATCTGCATTATCAAAATGTTCCCCTCTCAGGGAAACTCCTTTACAATTGAATCCCCAAAAAGCATCCCTACACAACGGGCTATCTTTCATTGCACTCAACAAAATTAACATACCCCTTATTATCCAGCGTCACCAAAAAAAAAAAACAGCCTCAGATTTCCATCGATCACGTATTTTAACTCGGGCCGCCTTTTCACAAATTCTATATCTTGATCCAACATTATTCTCTCTTTATCGCCTCCATCATCGCCGGGACATTTTCTGGATTTTTGCATCTCCCATTTCTCATCACATCATTCATATTTCTCACATTTTTTCACCCAATCCCATCTAGCCAACTCAAATCGAAAATCTTTTCTCCCCTCCGTGTGAATATTCTTTTAGTAAAAGAGTAATTTACATTTGTGTAGACTCTAGTATCCTACAAGACGCACTTATCGTGAGACACTGCATCAATCCTCCTTCTGTCTCCTGTCGACTTTTGTCCAAGAAAAAATGACAAAGGATTATCAAAAAAAGACAAGAATCTACTCTTTATTGTGCTTGCCTCATCAAATATTATATTATGTGTCATATCTACGTTACCTACACGAATATGAGAATATTTTTTGACAATTGCTTCAGCTCATTGCTGAGTTACTTCATCAAATTTAATAACAAGTTACTGATTTGATCTGATATGATGTTTTGATAACATTTTTACCGTCAATCAATTCTAATGGAGAAAAATAATGATCTATTCTTTCAAATAAGCCATCAATGTAAAATCGATGCGTCAAATTAAGGATAAAATTTTATTAAATAATTTAAACAACATTTAAACACAGAAAATACCAGTCTTTTAGAAAATTGATTCAATAGATAAGGTTTGATTTAAGTAAAATTGTTCGCGTCTTCATTAAATTATGTACCGGGATAATCTGAGATAATTTCCGTAAGTAGGTAACAGCAGTAAATAATACTCTTTTAATTAAGAAATGGTAAATTGATTACCACAATATTGATAAAAAAATGAACACATCAAGCAGGAATAAACTTGATGGTATTCTCTGCTTCTCACAATTACGAATAATAATAAACACGAACTAACTCTGCAGAGGTGCTGTGCTCCAATAATGTGTGCATAGATCTTATAAAGAAAATAGGGGAATAAAAGATCAGATCGGATTTATCGCTCAAGCTACCAAGATATGATTTACAAGGGAGATAACTGCCGCTATTATCCGAACCGTCCTACTCGTTCGCGTTCCCCTTTATTACAGGACAATCTTAATGATATGGACGATATAAATTAGATCGCTACCGTTCCACATGAATGCAGATCCTATTATCACATGCGCGTTAACTATGCATCTTGTAAATTTTAAACTTTATTATATATCTTTCATATATTCTTAGTAATTTTGTGCTGTGAAATCTTGTTTCATCTATTTATAACTAATGACTGTTTACCCGCAATAACGATAATCCGATATAATTTCTTATTCATTCTCACTATCTACAAGACCTTTTTTTTAGTTAATGTAAATATTTACTAGACTTATAAAAATTCCCTGAATATTTAAACGCTTAGTTTTCCATCTACCCTCAAATTAGTACCTCAAAAAACTAAACCTTGAATCCTCCTACTTGTTATCTGTACTTCCCATTGCAATGGGTCCCTAAATCTCTCACTTAACTTCAAAAAAAAAAAGAAAAAAAAAGAATTGTGAGGGCGTCAACGACTGTTTGCCATTAGACTGTAATTTAACGATAAGTATATTACTCGAAAGAGCTCTGGTACAAATCTTAACTGGGTGCTCTGACAACAGCGTGCACGTAACGCCCTTTGTATTTTCTTATTTTTATTCTTAACTGTGACATGCAGCACACGTACATATAGACATAAGTCGGCTACGAAATCTATTCTCGTCATATCACTGCTCACTACGCTTTATCTTTCATATATTTCTATTTCTGCTGCACACCCTAATAATATACTCCATCATACGTAAGTCTCATCCCCAAATTTTTGGTAAAATATATCTTGTTTGGACAAAGTACACTCCCACATCCACATCCACACACACGTTACGTCGATATGACGAGAAACCGAAGCAAAAAGGATAATAAAATACTAAGACTGAATCCACTTGTCTTTTGTTGTTCATCTACCGACCACTCGTATAATTTAGCGGATCAAATATCGTTTGGTTTGTTGAATCTTCGAGGGTTAAACTTATAATCTAACACATCACTTCTATATTATATATATCACAGGATTTTATTTCAGTTGAATGGTAATCTTGCGAAACGAATTAACTACAAACACTATTTCCTTTTTCCCTTATTTTCCTCGATCCTGGCTGGATTCCATGTAACGCAACACCGTCCGCAGTTTGTGTACCCAATAACGAGCGTCATTATATTGATTTTGGTATTGACGCGTATCTTACGCCCACAGGTTTCCCAATAGAACCTAATAAATAATCCCGCAGATGCGGATGCACATGGCTCACTCATGCAATTATAATTTCACCGCACGTGCGCTCGGGATTTATATTATTTAATATTGTATTTACAATTTATATTTGTTTAAAACGAAGGGGTATTCAAGCGAATTGGTGGATTTAAAGTAAATACACAGACGAATATCCTATAAATTTTTATGGGTGTCGAGATAGCAATTCAATAGTCATTTTTTCAGATATCGCAGTAGTTGAGGAAATGAAGAGTTACTAAATGAACTGTGAGACTTTGATTGGATCGGCACACTCAACTGGAATGATATTGTTCACTTGTATTAAAGCGGTGATCAATGAAGTAATGATTACTTAAGACTAATCGTCAAAGGACTGATATTAAATTCTTTATTGAGAATAGCGATATCTTGTAATTATTAAAAAGAATTCCTAGGGAAATATTTGAAGTTTTACTGAAGCTATATCGCGAAATATTTAGTAAAATTTTTTTTCAAAAGAACCTGACATAACTAAAGTGACCTACTACCGATTTAGACATTCTATTACTTATTTTGCTGATAAAAGTTTATAAAATAATTTTTCATTGTTTACAGAAAATCATTTTTTAACGGTCAACCGTCATGATGATTTTCTAGCGACTCAATGTCCATGAGGGGGGCTGTTTTACCCCTCAAGGGATAGTTTCCCCTATTTAAAAATAACAAAAAATCTCCAATAATAGGATTTTGCAGTCATGAACAGTTAACAATGTATTGGATACTCAGTTTTTTCAATAAAATGAGCGAAAAATAAAAAATCAACAAAGAAAGGGTAATACCCTAAGCTGCCCTGAGTAATCCCTGGCTCAGTAGGCATATGTCACTCGCTTTTAATGGTATTTTAGGTCAATCGAACACCAGTCGTTCATTTTCACCGTTTTTTATGACTTTATGAATTGGTAGAGTTTTTCCGTGATTTAAAAAGCTCAATCCCTATAGAATTGGTGTTCTATTAATCAAAATTGAACAGCGTAAATTTTCGTTCGTTTTTTTTTTTTCTATTATTTCGATTTTCACACAATCTATAGCACAATAAAAATAATAAATTTAAAGATAAATTAATTGACACACCTATTCGATAATAAATGAAACTATTTAAATGAATATTAATTTATTGACTAAAATAAAAAAATAAAAAAAAAAACAACAATAGATGTTATAAGATTCAAAGGATTATAAAACCTTTGAAATATCATCACTTGATAAATTATTACGTTACATATGTATCGAACTATCGTCTATTAATAATATTAGTACGCAACAATATCGATGAATTGTGTGTAATTTCGAAGAGCACGCGCCTTTCTCTAACACCACAAATGTCAAAGTAAAGTCTAGTCGCGATAGACTATTCAATTTTCATTGTTACTAAAAATAATGAAAAAAAGGAAGATGGTATTTCGCTCGGCTGTTGATATACAAAGCAATCAATCGGTTGGAATCTCCAGCGACTAGTCATGTGAAAAGATTCAATCACTGCAAAGGCATGCATTCAATGCAAGCTGTAACTTCATACACTTTTAAAGAGAGTACCTCCATCTATGACGCAGAGAAATTTCAATTTGATATTAGGATATTACTATTTCACATTATACATATCAATATTTATATCTTGAAATAAATTGCTTACTTTTTTACGATTCGCGGCTCAATCTTTCGTTAACTTTGTTCTTTTAAATTTTTCATTACGTTACGTAAATTCTTTGCGTAATATATTTCCGTGTTAATATATTCGCACGAAGAGAAAAAAAATTAATCAAATAACGGCATAAGATTTAATACAATTACGATAGTTATGTATATCAGAGTGATCACGTAGAATATATATATATATTATAATTACGATAAACTTTCTCCCTGAGAAATAATATCTCACTTCTGTAGAGATTTAAGATTTTATCTCATCCACTTATGTTTAATTTTTTCGATTTCCTTTATTCGACCTATTTAGTTGGTATTAAACAGTTATTTTTAATTTAAAACGGTTGCAATATTAATTATCAGAATTTAAATCAACTAAAAATTTCAGTAGAAGTATAGTTTGCAAGAAAAAAAATAAAATAATTAATTGATGACCGTGCAAAAAATTTGAACCGACAGTTAATTACTTAAATCGAATCGTCCTTTCAGCCGTCAGACAACTAAACCGTCCAGAATAATATAAATGTATTTGTATGGTATATGTACTTTTCTTTAGATACGTAAAACGATTCCACAGTAAAGTAAATCCAGCGGCTTTCAAGTGTCCACCAAACGTCCTTGCATCCTTTCACCCTTGAAAGGAAAGTTAGGTGGAGTCAGAATGACAGAAAAAGATAGGACAGCCAGTAGGGTGGTGTGATCCGTGGTAATCCACGAGGACAGAAGGGATTTTTCAAGGATTTAAAGAAAGATGGAGGCAAAAAACTCACCACAAACGTCACTTCGACAGACTGTCCATTTATCCTTGACCATTATCACAGCCTTTATACACTACGCTACACCCAAAACCCTACACCCGAGTCTCAAATTCAAATATGATAATTTGGCAATCCTGCCAAATTAGATTTATCTTGCCGGTCATTCGCATTAATATTAACCGACAACCGACTTACCCTCGCATTTAATCGCACATAAAAAACATCCATTTTTTCAGTTCAGACTCCAAAAAAAAAATTAAATGGCCAGTTCAGAGTAAAATAGAAGGGACAAAGTTTTTTAAGGGAAAACCGTTCTATTTTCTCCATAAAAATAGTAGTACGGGCTTGCCAAAAGTTTTATTGCCGTTTGATATTTTCGGCTACTCTTAAACTTATTTATTTTCCGGGCAGTCTTATCCCGCTCGGTTTTTATGGTCTATTAGAATATTGGTTTATACGATCTATAATGCAAAGTATCTCCGCAGAATCATATACAAAAGATTTCCATAGCATAACTCTAAATCACCATCCACAATACTCCTAAAAAATACCGTCCAGTTTATCATCCTCCCGACCTGATGTGCCATGAAATCCTGTTACGATTTAGTTATTACCGATTTACATACACGGAGATAAAAGTATAAAAAACTTTACCGAATAATATGGGTTAAAATTATGTACTAAATCAACTATATAATCACTTTGAATTTTTTTTTTTCTAAATAACTATTCTAAAAACTCAAAAATAAAATAATTATAAAAATAATCGATTAATTTTCTGCTAAAATGCACTATTAAATTACTTAACCGAATTTTTAGGTCTTTATATCAAAACAATGAATAAGTTTATAACTATTAAAATATAACATGGATACAATGTACCTCTAGAAGACAATAAAATGTAAAATATTTTTTTTTATCGTCTTCTATTGTGATACCGAGTCCTGAATATCTACTTTGTATGCATAGATATTCATCCCCGCGTCATCAATGTTCAATAAACCCGTAGACGTGGTGAAGTATACAATAGTCTATCCCATTTTAAAGTAAAACAACCAGACATAAATATAAATATAAATATAAATATATATTGACAATATATGAAATAAATATTTTATATAGATGCATAAATTTTCAGATTTATTGTTTTACATTGCTTTGGAAGAGTTCTGTGAGGTCATTGTTTGTCGAAGAAGGCTTAATAAATGCAAGGAAATAATATTTCGACATAACTGTGTGAAGTTGTGTATACCGCGTATATGTGCGAGAGTCTGTGGATGTGTACGTTACAAGATCCGGTAGAGTTCGTGACAGATGAGCACGAATGGGCTTTGGACAGGGATCTGTACAGCAATCCCTCGGGATCCAAGAACGAGATTGATGCGTTATGGGATGCGATCACAAGCCATGCATCGGCAATGATGTACTCGCAAGTTATTAGATAGTTTTTTGAGGTTGTTTTGTCACTTGAATTCGTAATTTAAATTTACTTTTCTATTTTATTTAGAGACTGGAATTAATAGACTGTTCAATTTTTTTTTTAATTTAAATTTTACGTTGAAGTTATTTTTGAAAAAATTTGGATACACGTTATGTATGTTAAACAGAAAGTTTGAATTTGCTTAGAGAAGTTGTCATTTGAGAAAAAATAAATCTTGGTGCGGCAACCAACCTCTGAAGCTGGAGCTGAAGCCATTAAAACGGATAGAAATGAAATGAAACTCAAGTAATATAAACTGACGAACAAACTTTACCCAATTACTGACCACTATTGAGCGTTTGAAACATCAAACGAAACTTTAGCCAAGTCCTTATTCGTTTCAACAATTTCATCGATTTGTAACTCAATAATTTCGGTGAGCATTGATTGAAGAAATTAATTAATTAAAAATGGAATATAAATCTAATTGGTGTGATATGAATCTGACTTTTAAACTCTCATTTGTATGGTTACTTTTTATATTTATGTATTGATGTGGATAAGATTCAAAAACCTATACACAAGAGTCACAGTATACTGTACAGTATACAGCCGAGGGTATTAAGGGTAGCATGTATATACAGAGAGGGTAAAACACCCTACGCGAATGGTTATCACCTTGGTAACGACAAGTAGACCGTCGGTTTCCCGCAATCTCAAAGTTCTCAAAAGCATAGCTCAAATATTACAATAAACCAGTCGAAAGCAACTTTTGATATTTTCTCTATTATTTGCTCCTCAACTATTTCATCATTTATTTGCTTCGGAATAATTAGAATATTTAACGTTTTATTAATTTTGATGGAATTAAATCCGAATATCAATGTAAAAATTAAAAAACAATTTTAGCTTAATCTTGGAATTAATTTTAGTAAAAATTCAATAAACTGCTCTGTTTATTGTTTTATAAATATATAGTGATTCAATCTCAAAATAATAAATAAAAAAAAAACTTACAGTCGTTGATTTTTTCAATGATGATCTCAGGAAAAATATCAGCAAGTACTTGATTACTTGCTTGATCTCTCACCACTATTACTCCGAAAATCAGGACTTTATTTTTTTCTAGAAACGAAGAAAATAATGAAAAAAAATATTAATAATTTCATTTAATTAAATTTATAGTCAGATTTATAATTTTAGAGAACTTACTTTATGATTGCTGGTATGTGATGATAGTTGACTCTGACAGTAATGCTGATGCTGACAAAGCTGCCAATTTCGCCGAAAAATCACTCACAACACATCATAATGAACGCAATGAATAAATAAAATAAAAAAAAAAAAAAAGCACGCACCGAATTTTTATGAATTATTTCACACACACTTTTGAATCACCACTTTTAGTAATGTAAAATCCATTTAAAAAAAACACACACACATCATCTAAAAAAACACTAACACTATCTCACTTTGTCACATTATCAACATTTATCACTAATAATTAAATTTTACTTTTACTACTACCCTACCACACGATGCTGGTCACTTCACTACACTTCACTACACTTCTAAGACACAAATCTAAAACTAATAAAAAAAAACTATGACATTAACGTTAGCAGCCACTTGATAATTTTTTAATTTTATTTAAGAAATAAATCTGTTCCAAAAAAATTATTTTTAAAAAATTGCATTAATAATTTTTTTAAATTTCTAAATGTCAATTTTTTTTATAAATTTTTTTTTGCCATAATTTATTTGTCAAAAAATTCTAAAAATTAATAAATATCTGCTAAATTAAATGACAACAAAGTTAACTGAAACTTAACAATTTTTTAATTTTTTCTAACAATTAAATTTGCTCCAAAAAATTATTATAAAAAAACTGCATTTATAATTTTTTAAAATTTCCAAATGTCAATTTTTTTTATAAATTTTTTTTTGCCATAATTTATTTATTAAATAAAATAAAAAAATTATCAGCTATCTGCTAAGTTAATTTTAATCTAAATTAATTCTCACAAAAAAACTGCACATCCACTTTAAGTTAATTATAAAAATAATCAAACACCGAGTTCAACAAAATGGCCGCCGTGAATAATTTTAGTTCTGTATAAAAATAAAAAATAAAAATCTGTCATTATTTAAAGCAAAATTAAATACTTCTCACACAAACAAGCCTTTGTATATAAAAAAAAAAGTCGACGTACTCTAACTGTGGTCAGTAACTTGAAATATGACACCGCCGAGCTTCCGAGAAGATTCGTTTTTGTTCGTATTCTATCGACAAATTCAATCGTCCTTGGCTGAAATAAAACCAACATATTTTATTTTTTCTTCAACTCTAATATTTTCGAGAGCTAAAACCTTATTGTGTACTTATTTGTATCAATATTTATTTAATTAAATAAAATTAATATTATTATTATTATTATAAAATATTCATCACCTTTGTTTGTATGCTATACTGCCATTGTTCATCTCATGCCAGCTAATTTTATTCTCTTTTTATTTTTTTCATTTATTTAAAATCAATTATTTTCATTTATTAATATTATATTTATGTATAATTCAATTATAATTAATAATTATTGATTAATTAATTAATTACTTAACTGGCAAGCAGCATCCCCGCGACATACGACTTACCCTTGACTATACTAATCCTGATGAATGTCAAAATTTCTGATGAGAATAATAAAAAAAATTTGATTTTGGTATTGACGCGTATCTTACGCCCACAGGTTTCCCAATAGAACCTAATAAATAATCCCGCAGATGCGGATGCACATGGCTCACTCATGCAATTATAATTTCACCGCACGTGCGCTCGGGATTTATATTATTTAATATTGTATTTACAATTTATATTTGTTTAAAACGAAGGGGTATTCAATCGAATTGGTGGATTTAAAGTAAATACACAGACGAATATCCTATAAATTTTTATGGGTGTCGAGATAGCAATTCAATAGTCATTTTTTCAGATATCGCAGTAGTTGAGGAAATGAAGAGTTACTAAATGAACTGTGAGACTTTGATTGGATCGGCACACTCAACTGGAATGATATTGTTCACTTGTATTAAAGCGGTGATCAATGAAGTAATGATTACTTAAGACTAATCGTCAAAGGACTGATATTAAATTCTTTATTGAGAATAGCGATATCTTGTAATTATTAAAAAGAATTCCTGGGGAAATATTTGAAGTTTTACTGAAGCTATATCGCGAAATATTTAGTAAAATTTTTTTTCAAAAGAACCTGACATAACTAAAGTGACCTACTACCGATTTAGACATTCTATTACTTATTTTGCTGATAAAAGTTTATAAAATAATTTTTCATTGTTTACAGAAAATCATTTTTTAACGGTCAACCGTCATGATGATTTTCTAGCGACTCAATGTCCATGAGGGGGGCTGTTTTACCCCTCAAGGGATAGTTTCCCCTATTTAAAAATAACAAAAAATCTCCAATAATAGGATTTTGCAGTCATGAACAGTTAACAATGTATTGGATACTCAGTTTTTTCAATAAAATGAGCGAAAAATAAAAAATCAACAAAGAAAGGGTAATACCCTAAGCTGCCCTGAGTAATCCCTGGCTCAGTAGGCATATGTCACTCGCTTTTAATGGTATTTTAGGTCAATCGAACACCAGTCGTTCATTTTCACCGTTTTTTATGACTTTATGAATTGGTAGAGTTTTTCCGTGATTTAAAAAGCTCAATCCCTATAGAATTGGTGTTCTATTAATCAAAATCGAACAGCGTAAATTTTCGTTCGTTTTTTTTTTTTCTATTATTTCGATTTTCACACAATCTATAGCACAATAAAAATAATAAATTTAAAGATAAATTAATTCAAAATTACAAACAAAAATTTTCTTGACACACCTATTCGATAATAAATGAAACTATTTAAATGAATATTAATTTATTGACTAAAATAAAAAAATAAAAAAAAAAACAACAATAGATGTTATAAGATTCAAAGGATTATAAAACCTTTGAAATATCATCACTTGATAAATTATTACGTTACATATGTATCGAACTATCGTCTATTAATAATATTAGTACGCAACAATATCGATGAATTGTGTGTAATTTCGAAGAGCACGCGCCTTTCTCTAACACCACAAATGTCAAAGTAAAGTCTAGTCGCGATAGACTATTCAATTTTCATTGTTACTAAAAATAATGAAAAAAAGGAAGATGGTATTTCGCTCGGCTGTTGATATACAAAGCAATCAATCGGTTGGAATCTCCAGCGACTAGTCATGTGAAAAGATTCAATCACTGCAAAGGCATGCATTCAATGCAAGCTGTAACTTCATACACTTTTAAAGAGAGTACCTCCATCTATGACGCAGAGAAATTTCAATTTGATATTAGGATATTACTATTTCACATTATACATATCAATATTTATATCTTGAAATAAATTGCTTACTTTTTTACGATTCGCGGCTCAATCTTTCGTTAACTTTGTTCTTTTAAATTTTTCATTACGTTACGTAAATTCTTTGCGTAATATATTTCCGTGTTAATATATTCGCACGAAGAGAAAAAAAATTAATCAAATAACGGCATAAGATTTAATACAATTACGATAGTTATGTATATCAGAGTGATCACGTAGAATATATATATATATATTATAATTACGATAAACTTTCTCCCTGAGAAATAATATCTCACTTCTGTAGAGATTTAAGATTTTATCTCATCCACTTATGTTTAATTTTTTCGATTTCCTTTATTCGACCTATTTAGTTGGTATTAAACAGTTATTTTTAATTTAAAACGGTTGCAATATTAATTATCAGAATTTAAATCAACTAAAAATTTCAGTAGAAGTATAGTTTGCAAGAAAAAAAATAAAATAATTAATTGATGACCGTGCAAAAAATTTGAACCGACAGTTAATTACTTAAATCGAATCGTCCTTTCAGCCGTCAGACAACTAAACCGTCCAGAATAATATAAATGTATTTGTATGGTATATATACTTTTCTTTAGATACGTAAAACGATTCCACAGTAAAGTAAATCCAGCGGCTTTCAAGTGTCCACCAAACGTCCTTGCATCCTTTCACCCTTGAAAGGAAAGTTAGGCGGAGTCAGAATGACAGAAAAAGATAGGACAGCCAGTAGGGTGGTGTGATCCGTGGTAATCCACGAGGACAGAAGGGATTTTTCAAGGATTTAAAGAAAGATGGAGGCAAAAAACTCACCACAAACGTCACTTCGACAGACTGTCCATTTATCCTTGACCATTATCACAGCCTTTATACACTACGCTACACCCAAAACCCTACACCCGAGTCTCAAATTCAAATATGATAATTTGGCAATCCTGCCAAATTAGATTTATCTTGCCGGTCATTCGCATTAATATTAACCGACAACCGACTTACCCTCGCATTTAATCGCACATAAAAAACATCCATTTTTTCAGTTCAGACTCCAAAAAAAAAATTAAATGGCCAGTTCAGAGTAAAATAGAAGGGACAAAGTTTTTTAAGGGAAAACCGTTCTATTTTCTCCATAAAAATAGTAGTACGGGCTTGCCAAAAGTTTTATTGCCGTTTGATATTTTCGGCTACTCTTAAACTTATTTATTTTCCGGGCAGTCTTATCCCGCTCGGTTTTTATGGTCTATTAGAATATTGGTTTATACGATCTATAATGCAAAGTATCTCCGCAGAATCATATACAAAAGATTTCCATAGCATAACTCTAAATCACCATCCACAATACTCCTAAAAAATACCGTCCAGTTTATCATCCTCCCGACCTGATGTGCCATGAAATCCTGTTACGATTTAGTTATTACCGATTTACATACACGGAGATAAAAGTATAAAAAACTTTACCGAATAATATGGGTTAAAATTATGTACTAAATCAACTATATAATCACTTTGAATTTTTTTTTTTCTAAATAACTATTCTAAAAACTCAAAAATAAAATAATTATAAAAATAATCGATTAATTTTCTGCTAAAATGCACTATTAAATTACTTAACCGAATTTTTAGGTCTTTATATCAAAACAATGAATAAGTTTATAACTATTAAAATATAACATGGATACAATGTACCTCTAGAAGACAATAAAATGTAAAATATTTTTTTTTATCGTCTTCTATTGTGATACCGAGTCCTGAATATCTACTTTGTATGCATAGATATTCATCCCCGCGTCATCAATGTTCAATAAACCCGTAGACGTGGTGAAGTATACAATAGTCTATCCCATTTTAAAGTAAAACAACCAGACATAAATATAAATATAAATATAAATATATATTGACAATATATGAAATAAATATTTTATATAGATGCATAAATTTTCAGATTTATTGTTTTACATTGCTTTGGAAGAGTTCTGTGAGGTCATTGTTTGTCGAAGAAGGCTTAATAAATGCAAGGAAATAATATTTCGACATAACTGTGTGAAGTTGTGTATACCGCGTATATGTGCGAGAGTCTGTGGATGTGTACGTTACAAGATCCGGTAGAGTTCGTGACAGATGAGCACGAATGGGCTTTGGACAGGGATCTGTACAGCAATCCCTCGGGATCCAAGAACGAGATTGATGCGTTATGGGATGCGATCACAAGCCATGCATCGGCAATGATGTACTCGCAAGTTATTAGATAGTTTTTTGAGGTTGTTTTGTCACTTGAATTCGTAATTTAAATTTACTTTTCTATTTTATTTAGAGACTGGAATTAATAGACTGTTCAATTTTTTTTTTTAATTTAAATTTTACGTTGAAGTTATTTTTGAAAAAATTTGGATACACGTTATGTATGTTAAACAGAAAGTTTGAATTTGCTTAGAGAAGTTGTCATTTGAGAAAAAATAAATCTTGGTGCGGCAACCAACCTCTGAAGCTGGAGCTGAAGCCATTAAAACGGATAGAAATGAAATGAAACTCAAGTAATATAAACTGACGAACAAACTTTACCCAATTACTGACCACTATTGAGCGTTTGAAACATCAAACGAAACTTTAGCCAAGTCCTTATTCGTTTCAACAATTTCATCGATTTGTAACTCAATAATTTCGGTGAGCATTGATTGAAGAAATTAATTAATTAAAAATGGAATATCAATCTAATTGGTGTGATATGAATCTGACTTTTAAACTCTCATTTGTATGGTTACTTTTTATATTTATGTGTTGATGTGGATAAGATTCAAGAACCTATACACAAGAGTCACAGTATACTGTACAGTATACAGCCGAGGGTATTAAGGGTAGCATGTATATACAGAGAGGGTAAAACACCCTACGCGAATGGTTATCACCTTGGTAACGACAAGTAGACCGTCGGTTTCCCGCAATCTCAAAGTTCTCAAAAGCATAGCTCAAATATTACAATAAACCAGTCGAAAGCAACTTTTGATATTTTCTCTATTATTTGCTCCTCAACTATTTCATCATTTATTTGCTTCGGAATAATTAGAATATTTAACGTTTTATTAATTTTGATGGAATTAAATCCGAATATCAATGTAAAAATTAAAAAACAATTTTAGCTTAATCTTGGAATTAATTTTAGTAAAAATTCAATAAACTGCTCTGTTTATTGTTTTATAAATATATAGTGATTCAATCTCAAAATAATAAATAAAAAAAAAACTTACAGTCGTTGATTTTTTCAATGATGATCTCAGGAAAAATATCAGCAAGTACTTGATTACTTGCTTGATCTCTCACCACTATTACTCCGAAAATCAGGACTTTATTTTTTTCTAGAAACGAAGAAAATAATGAAAAAAAATATTAATAATTTCATTTAATTAAATTTATAGTCAGATTTATAATTTTAGAGAACTTACTTTATGATTGCTGGTATGTGATGATAGTTGACTCTGACAGTAATGCTGATGCTGACAAAGCTGCCAATTTCGCCGAAAAATCACTCACAACACATCATAATGAACGCAATGAATAAATAAAATAAAAAAAAAAAAAAAGCACGCACCGAATTTTTATGAATTATTTCACACACACTTTTGAATCACCACTTTTAGTAATGTAAAATCCATTTAAAAAAAACACACACACATCATCTAAAAAAACACTAACACTATCTCACTTTGTCACATTATCAACATTTATCACTAATAATTAAATTTTACTTTTACTACTACCCTACCACACGATGCTGGTCACTTCACTACACTTCACTACACTTCTAAGACACAAATCTAAAACTAATAAAAAAAAACTATGACATTAACGTTAGCAGCCACTTGATAATTTTTTAATTTTATTTAAGAAATAAATCTGTTCCAAAAAAATTATTTTTAAAAAATTGCATTAATAATTTTTTTAAATTTCTAAATGTCAATTTTTTTTATAAATTTTTTTTTGCCATAATTTATTTGTCAAAAAATTCTAAAAATTAATAAATATCTGCTAAATTAAATGACAACAAAGTTAACTGAAACTTAACAATTTTTTAATTTTTTCTAACAATTAAATTTGCTCCAAAAAATTATTATAAAAAAACTGCATTTATAATTTTTTAAAATTTCCAAATGTCAATTTTTTTTATAAATTTTTTTTTGCCATAATTTATTTATTAAATAAAATAAAAAAATTATCAGCTATCTGCTAAGTTAATTTTAATCTAAATTAATTCTCACAAAAAAACTGCACATCCACTTTAAGTTAATTATAAAAATAATCAAACACCGAGTTCAACAAAATGGCCGCCGTGAATAATTTTAGTTCTGTATAAAAATAAAAAATAAAAATCTGTCATTATTTAAAGCAAAATTAAATACTTCTCACACAAACAAGCCTTTGTATATAAAAAAAAAAGTCGACGTACTCTAACTGTGGTCAGTAACTTGAAATATGACACCGCCGAGCTTCCGAGAAGATTCGTTTTTGTTCGTATTCTATCGACAAATTCAATCGTCCTTGGCTGAAATAAAACCAACATATTTTATTTTTTCTTCAACTCTAATATTTTCGAGAGCTAAAACCTTATTGTGTACTTATTTGTATCAATATTTATTTAATTAAAGAAAATTAATATTATTATTATTATAAAATATTCATCACCTTTGTTTGTATGCTATACTGCCATTGTTCATCTCATGCCAGCTAATTTTATTCTCTTTTTATTGTTTTTAATTATTTAAAATCAATTATTTTCATTTATTAATATTATATTTATGTATAATTTAATTATAATTAATAATTATTAATTGATTAATTAATAATTATTAATTAATTAATTAATTACTTAACTGTCAAGCACAATCTCCGCGACATACGACTTACCCTTGACTATACTATGATGCGTTTGACCGTTACTAAAAGCTTAGGTCTTTGTTCTTTATAAGCCGCGCGCTGATTGGCTCAGCGATTTCAAATTTCGCCAATCAAAATTCCGGTTACAAAAATTTTCGCTTTTATTTATTTCATTTATTTTAAAACAATTGTTTTCGGTTATTAATATTATATTTATGTATAATTTAATTATAATTAATAATTATTAATTGATTAATTAATAATTATTAATTAATTAATTAATTACTTAACTGTCAAGCACAATCTCCGCGACATACGACTTACCCTTGACTATACTATGATGCGTTTGACCGTTACTAAAAGCTTCGTTCTTTGTTCTTTATAAGCCGCGCGCTGATTGGCTCAGCGATTTAAAATTTCGCTAATCAAAATTCAGGTTACTAAAATTTTTTAACGAATCAATTCAAATTTTTATTCTAACCGTCACTCGCTCTAGTGACTTTTAGGGAATTTCATTGTTAATAAATTATTGTTGCCCAACTGACTTCAGAATAGAAAAGCTTCCTTTATTGCTGGCAGTTCGGTACTCACCTCGATGAAATTAATTAATTAATAATTAATAATAATTAAAATTTATTTAAAATAAAGAGATGAGCAGAAATATTCAAATATTTATGAAGAATAAAACAAAATGTAAAGCTGGAAAGTAAACAGAAATGCGAATGTCAATCCAACAGTACAATGGGCGGTATGTACGCGAGTGGAAGGTAAAATAATGTTAATTAATTAAATTAATTTTATTTTTTTGTTTAAATAATACGAATATTATGAAAGAATAATTTTTAAAATTAATAATATTGAAAATAATAATTTATTTCAAAGATGAATTTTTTTATTGCAGTAAAAAAAATAAAATATCTCATATTTCATATTTTTCATCTATGTCAATTAAAATGAGAGAATAAATATGATAGTGAAATTAATAAAAATTAAGTTAGCCGACATTGAACAATTTTTAAGATTTTTTTATGACATTAAAATTAGCAGTAACCTAAAAAATTTTTTAATTCTATTTAACACAAAAAATATTTTTAAAAAATTGCATTTTATAAAAACTACTAGTGTAATTTTTTTTTAAATTTTTTATTGTAATTTATTTAGTAAAAAAAAAATTTCTTAAAATTGACAACTGTCGGCTAACCTCAGTTTCATAGAATAAATAAACAAACAAAATTTGTAAACACTATACATTTGTATCATTCCAGCCAAGGTCGACAGTGTTGGTGTAAAAACTAGAGTAAATTTTCTCAGAATTCCAACAGCGGAGTCGTGCCTCATGCTATTGTCCACTACGCCGTTAAAATATGACTCGAGCTTATTTTCGTATTTAGTTAAATACCCAAAGGAATCTGAGGTATTCAATTTTTTTTTTTTTTTTGTTAAAGGGAAAATTTTTATGACATTAAAGTTAGCTATCACTTGACAATTTTTTAATTTTTTTTAACAAAAAAATTATTTAAAAAAAATTGTATTTTTAATTTATTAAAATTTCTACAAGTCCATTTTTTTAATCATTTTTCTTGCTAAATTTAATGTCATAAAATTTTTTTACGGAATTAACAATGTTCACGACATTTTTAACAATAAACATAAAGTGTGTGTGATATTTTTTATCAACAATTTTAAGTTTGTGTTGTGAGAGTGTTGTGAAGTGGTAAGTGTAGAGTAAAAAATATCAATAGTATCAGTGAATGAGAAAGTGTTAGTGTTATTTTAGAAATGATAAAAACAGCAGAAGTCAGACGATTGTTTTATTTAATTTTTTATTTTTATTTGAGTTGATTTATATTGTTAAAAGTAATTTAACAAAATTCGTTGAATATTTTTTGTTTTGTTTATTAATTTATTGAAAAATAAATCTGTCGAGTGTCTACTGTCTGCTGCTTTCATTATTATCTGTCGTGAGAGATTTTTCGGAGAAATTGACAGCTCTGTCAGCATCAGCATCAGTGTCAATGTCAACCTGCGTCAAGTACCAGAAAATAATGGGTAAATATTCGAAATTTATAAATTTTACTTCTGAGTTCATTTAAAATTTTTCTAATAATTTTTTTTTTTTTTCTAATAATTATTTAGGCCATTTTTGAAGAAACCAAAGATTTTACTGCCAGTATCATCAATTATAAGCGAGAGAGATCAACGACGGTGAGTTTGTTGTTAAAAGTATATTTTTTTAATTATTAAATTCTTTAATTTCTAAAATGGAGCAAGTAAAATTAAAAAAGAAAAAAAATAGCAGAACTTGAGATAAATGTGCTTTTACTAAGCTGAAATATTAAAATATAATTATTGGCGAATTCATGATTACTTATAGAATAACTTAATTTCATTTATTTGGAATTTAATGGAAAAAGTTATACAATTTTTATGAGTATCCCATTTTTTAGTCAGTCTGTCCTACCTAGCTATCTATTGAAAAAATTCACAATTTAATTATTAAAATTCGTGTACATGCTTTTAACTAAATAGTTTCAGTATGAGACATAGTTTTAGTACGAAAGTTATTCAGTGACGATAAAAAACCCGTAGGGAAAAAATATAAAAAATTCATAACGACTAAACTCTTACTCGGGAATATTATTTTTAAACTGAGTAGAAAAAAAGGTCACACAGATTGCATCGCGTTAACGTTTTTTAAGGGAAGACTACTACGTTAATTAGGCGCATACTCGGTTAAGATTATTTTTTATCTCGAGTATAAAAGTTCAAAAGAATATTATATTATATTTTACTGTAAATACTCAAAGGCGTTGAATATAATTCTTCAGATGATCATTTTTAAATCTTCTATACTTGACATTTAATTACTTTCAAGTCATAAACATTTTCAAAGTAAATTATTTTTTTCTTTGACTTTATCCATAAAAATTTATTTTATTTTTTTCAGAGTAAATGAAAAATAACAAAATAAATTTATAAAAATTTATAGAAAAATATTCGTTTAAAAATTCATAAAATTAATTATTAAGTCAGCAATGTTTTTATTTAACAAATATTGGTATTTTATTGAATAATTAATCAAGAAGTATTACTTTTAAAAAAAATGAACATAAATCACTTGAAACAGCCCTTTGAAGTTTACGAATCTCTTTTTTTGCTGACAAAAATTATTTTCGCTCTCAAGTGTGCCAGATTTAAGCTCTAATTTTTTGTCTTCACAAGAATTATTTAAGATTAATGGAATAAGATTTAAAAATTTGATTTATTGATTAAAATCGAGATTTTATTAATTTTTTTTCTCTTTAATTTCTATCATTTTAATAAATTTCGTTAATCAAAATTTTTTTAATCAAATTCCATCAATTTTTTTTTAATAACCGAAAAGTCTGTTACATTAGAATTGAAAATAGTTCTTAATTACACTTCTAACGAAGAAAGAAATGTCTCTAATTTCCACGAGCGCAACATCTGGTACAACTATTCATTCTTTCATTATATTTGGCAATAATGAATGATTATTTTGTGATTTTGATACTATTTATCCCTTACGAAAATACAAAGAAAATAATTTTCCATCTGTTTGAGTGGTCACGTATGCGTTGTACGTAAAACGAGTATGAAAATACATAATGGCCGTCAATGAAATCATTGAACGGCAATATAATATATAATATAATATGTGCAAGTATTATGAAGCATGTAATATAAAAGAGAATACGGATAAAGACCTTGAAAGGTTGACAATTGGGCGCTGATTTGAATGGACCGTTGATTGCGATCTAGCCGATTTACCGAGTCACTTTGTTAGGGGATTAGGTCTTTGAACTTTTTCAAGTATCTACACTCATAAACATCTTTAAGTATATGTTCACCTGCAAATTGAACACTTGTACCTTGTATCCACCAAAAAACCCGAGGATCGACTTTTTAAATGAGAACTAATTACGCTGATTTTTTTTCTTGCAAAAAAAAAATTGCTTTTAATTTATAAGTTGTTATAAATGAGTTGACGAATTTTCTGCAACCTTAATCTCTTCCATTAAAGCGCGGTGAATCATTGATGAAACTGAAAAAACCTTTAATGATAAAATCGTGTTAAAAAATAACAACCTGATAAACACCAGCTCAAAGTCTTGATAAATTCAGTGAGGTTCTATCACGTTCTAAATACGCAATTGCATTTTCGTCATTTCAGTAATCCCATAAAAGACACGGTTCCTCTTTAGTCAGAGCTTACCTTTTTCCCAAGAGTTACGGTAATTAAAAATTCTTTTCAACTCCGATTATCCGCACGAAAGATTATTTTTTTCTCCATTTTCTCCCCAACTCAACTCAACTCGACTCCGTTCTATTTTTATTTTATTTTTTATTCAATTTTTTTACTCTATACTTTAATACTTACATCTCCTTTTACTTTTAAACTTTCCAATTAAGAAAAAGGGCAAATCTCGGTAAAACCTTTACTTTGCTGCTAAAATAAGTGACGTCAGGTAATTAACAAGACTGCTGTTAATTAATAGTATACAGATAGGTAATTTTGTTATTATTATTATTATTGTAATTTTTTTTTTTTTTCAATTTATAAACTTTACAACAGTCGCCCTTTCGTTAGAATAATTACCTCCGTTTTCTTAAATGTTCAATTGGAATTAATTTTTTTATTAAATCATAATATTAAAATTAACGCAAAAATAACTTGTTTGCATATAAATTCAACATATGTACATATGTGACATGATCATATAAGCCCCCGACTTTCCTTGACTGTCGGTTTGTGTCACCTCGGTAATTTAATACCTTATGGGCGAAAAAAAGAGCTGGATATCACCCGCTCGGCAGTTATATGTCCTATATATGTGTATGAAAGGGGATAGGATTGAAACCGTTACAAGTTAAAGTAACATCTCGAAGAAAACGTAACGATCGATAAATTCTGTTGAATACGCATCGCCGGGACAACATAATAACGTGATGTATATCGCACTCCGGAAATACGTGACTACCGCCATGTATTGACGCATATTTATCTGACAATTCAGCGCTATTAATTTCATTGATTCACATACTCAATCCTTTTAGTACAGTTAAGACTTAAGACATGTATTTAGTTTTGTTCAAATAATAAATTTATCTCAATCAAGGGGGAAAATTTTTATACAAGTATTTAACGGCATATTATTTTTTATTATAACTTTTAATTCGTTTTTGCATTCTCTACAAGGTTCTTAGGCCAAACAGTTGATTAGTTTATTAATTTTTTAGAGATTTAGAATTTTTTATTCTACTTATTCGCATTTCCGTGAGTACATCCTTTTACCAAAAAAAAAATAATATTTAAACATATGAGCTGTAAGTACTTAAAATATTTCTTTAGTGGTACAACTCAGTGGAGTACAAACTACCGAAATAGTTCCGTCCTCTTGAATCGGTTCTCCGTTATGAATAATAAACTACGCCGACAAAGTTCCTGTGGATAGAGAGTGCTAATGAGAAAACAAAAAGGTTTAGGATGTGGAAGAGTTATATACATCAGTGTACCCTCTTTAACTCTGTTGTCTCATTTATAAACCTATGATACCAGAATGTTTTACGTTTTATTATGTGTTGTATAGGGTATTGAGTAAAAGAGTTATTATTTTTGTTAGTTGGAATTAAAAAGATGGATCGAGAATAAACTAACTAAATCCGAGGAAGTTAAGTGAGTGAAGAATTAACTGAAATAAATAAAGGAACAAGTAAATGACACTCGTGAAACTTTTATGTCTAAAATAAAAAGATAAAGTCTTTAACTGGTGTTTTTAGTTTCACACAACGTTATCCCAAAAATTTAACTTATCGGTGGGTGGTCTTTATTATTATATGTGTCTATTCATTAATTGTCAAGTTTAGTGTCGTAATCTAACCAATGGAATTTCATTTCAAACTATTCTAACTCACTAACTTTTTGTTTGATTTTTATTGTGTTCCCGGCTCGAGGGGCAGGTGGGCATGCATTGTTAAACTTTTTTCAATTTATATTATGTCTATTGCAAAATATATTTAGTAGAAGAACGTGCCACTTTTCGGTTCTTTTTAATAACATTTTTTCTTTTGCATTATTTCAACTGTTCAGTTTATGATCATAATTTATTTATACACAATAGCTCAAATATTTTTATTGTAGAATTTTATTCCACTATATTAATAATATTTTTCTAAAGGAACGATTAATTGCACAATTATAAATATTTTTGATGATACAACCATAATAATAATAAGATTTTATTACAGCAAAATTGAGAGGAAATTTTAAAGCATAATAAAGAAACTAAAATTCAATGCATACGTGGTACTTTTTATAATAAACAGAAAGAATAAGAAAAATAATAAACAATGCCGTGACATGTTTCCTAATAGATTAGTATAAGACATACGTCAGTTTTATTAGATCTTTATATAGAAAGTATCCGAGTATAAACATGTTTTGCGACTGAGACTGGCAAGCAAGCTACTTGTCCAAGATCTAACGTCAGTGTCTTGTTCAGTAACCCTGGTTACGCGTATTTATGTACCATTGCTAGTACACATATACCCGCGAAATTAAGCGAACTATCCGTGGGTAGTCCAGATCGAGATCGACGCGACGATCTCAGTTACTGAAAAAGGGTTTCGAATTTAAGACGACAGTTGAATATGCTACGTGATACGGATTTAAAATGATAACTTGATATATTTATTATTTTTCATCTGTAGTTGAGGTCTTTTTTTTTGTTCATTCTGTCTGCATTGCTGTTTTGAGAGAAATTTCATATTTTTAAAACAACAGATTTATTTAAGGGGGCAAAAATTTTAACGTGGATTAGACTTTTAATTTAAATGGAAAAATTTCATAAAATTTTGATATTAATGACTTGAGATTAAAAAACGGGATTTATATTTACGAAGATAAATGGTGAAATGAAATCAAGACAAATGTTGCCATTAAAAATAATAATTATTTAGAGTCTGCAGAAATACGAGTGATTTTTGTGGTTAGATTTTTTGCTCAAACTTGAGCGATAAACATTTGCGGAAAATGCCCCGAAATACGATAAGATAAACGAGCTCGCTCGGTAAACTCATGGGTTGTCGAGGAATATGCACGAGAGTAATTTGGACTGTTGGCAGGCGTCATTACCGGCTTTTACTTTTCAGGAAAACCGCTTGAGTTTAAAACATACTTCGGGAAGAATAGAGACCCGTTGGTGGTGGGTATAATATAAAGTAAGAAGAGGTTCGAGTGCTAAGTGCCCACAGTTGATGTCAATCCCGCAAAAAATGGGGACAAAAAGGATGGACCTGTGCTGCGCGACAGGGAGAAAGATGGCAGCCCCTCACGGTGATTCAATTCGATACAATCAGAGAGTAGATTTCCACGCTTTCCAAATGTATTGCCTCCCATACTAACACGACAGGACTAGATACAGATATATTCTGGATACTAAAGACTCAAGTGGGCAAGAGAGAGATATAAGATGAAAAAGAAGCAATAGCAATCCGCCCTCTGACTGAGACCGAGATCCCAAGATCGCAATGCTCAGAAACTTGCCCAATCGCTTCTATTCTTTATCTACTTTCGCCTAATATTACTCAACACCGCTCGAGATATTTTATTATTTATCATTACTCATTACACATGACAAAGGCGCTACAAATTACATATTTTTTCTCCTTACCAACTTTTATCCACTTCTATTTTATTCTCTGAAAATATAACGCTCATCAAATCATCAATTCCGTCAGCTCATATATATTGGATAGTTGTTTTTGTCTCGGTAAATTCGAATCAATTTATTATTTTTTTTTTTCGGCCATTATACTGATGTTGCGAAAAAATTCGGCTATTTATTTACCATTCAAGTGATTCTGTCACTTAAATTGATACCGAAAATAGCATCGATTCTTAAAAATAATGAGAAAGTACCAGTAGAAACCTCGATAGTATTTCGGGAGCGAAATGTAAGAAAAAATCGAGATATTAAATGATATAAAATGAAGTTACAAACTTAAAATGTGTTTACCCACGTTTCGCTAAAATTGAAACGCAACAGCTATTCTTTCAACGACTTAGCAACCCCTCAAGTAAATCTGATTTCCTCGCCTTTTCCGTTTTCCGAACACTCCAAAAGCCTACCCTCAATCTCATAACACTATTTTCAACGAATCTTCCTTTTAATTTATTTTTCTTCACAACTCACTGATATTTAAAATTTTTTTTTTTGCCAGCCAACTATTTTTTACTATATATTTATAAAATTTGGAAGTAAAAATTTAATTTACGGTCAACTAAATACTGAATTCAAATATTTACACAATAATAATAAAAATAGACTAACAGAATTTTATAAAAATAAATTTCGTCTACATGTACATCCAATTGAGAACGTCCGATAGCCAGCACTTAAAAAAATTGAAGGGAAAACCTTCCCTTCAAAAGTAGAGGGAAAAAAGTAAGGGTTTGATTGAATCTTTACATGTAATTTAACTAAATTTTTTATATTTCACAAAAAAAAAAAAAAAGGCTGACGTTGAAGTTTATATCTACTTTGAATTCCCGAATGTCTGCAAAAAAAAATTACTCGGGAATAAATTTTCGATAATTTTTTGTTGGTCTAGTCTAGAGACATTTGTTACTTATTATTGCTACGAATAAACATCACATAGATCGAGTGACCCCCGAAAATAGCCAGAAATTTTTAAGTGATTCAATTTACGACGTAATCAGCTGAGTGGATCGCTGTAAATTCAGTATTGCCTTATATTATACTTATGTTTATCTGTTTTACTATAAAATAAGTGACCAAACAGAAAGTGTTTTATCTTATAAAAAGTTGTTGAACTTACTGAGTAGATATATATATCGATAATACAGTAGATGTATATGTGAATCTATAATACTTAGGATAGAATCGAAGCTATTTAACTGATAAATATAAGAAGGTGTTGAGTGTGAAAGCATCTAAAAGAATATCATCCGCAGACGTGGCAGAGTATCTTCTAGAGCGAAACCCAACCAAGTGAACCCTCTTCCATGGCGCCAGCTGGCATTTTTATACTTTTATTTTCGTTATCATCGTCACACCCGAACGGATGGAATGGGACGGGATGGAATGGACTATTCGTGAAGGAAAACGTGGTGAGACCATTGCAACTGCAAATAACAGACCACACGTTACGGTTACGGTTTACGGTGACGAAGTGGGTGAGAAAGCTAGACTCGACTAAACTACTCCAGTATATAGATACTCTTATATTATATAGAGAGTAGACCACACTCCAGTAGTAGACCAGACAGATATCGAGCAAACGAGCAGAGCAAGTAAAGATACACTCCCTGCTCTCTGAGTCCCTGAAGAAATTGTACAGCGACGTTGACACATCTCCACGAATTAAATGTGTCATCGTATGTTACGTACTAATTAACTTCCGCAAGTACTATCATTATCACTTTAAATTGAATTTTATTTCCGAGACTTAAATACCTTTCCATGTTGATTTCGTCACTCTGCGAAGAAATTTTTTGATATGACCAAATTAAGACATTTTTTATTTTTTAACGATATTTTCCATTTTCTATTAAAATTTTGTAAGATTTAGTGAAATTCAATTTTATATTAAAAAAATTTGATCCTCAGAGATGTAGATAGAAATGTTTGTTTTAAAAAGCAGTCATAATTTTTCCTCGTGAGTTCTTACACATTTTCCCTTTTAAAATCCCGTGTCTAAGCAGATATAGAGTAATAATAGTGCGGGTTGCCTCTAACAAGGTCCAAGATCATTATATTTGCACTCGGATTAATAATGAAGCTCACGCTATATATCCGTGATATACGGTATATTTTATACAAACATATAGCTATATAAGGCTAGTTAGAGAACCGAGAGCGAGAGCTCCAACAGTGTGCTCGGGATTATTTACTTCGGGAATTAAAAATCCCTTCGCAGCGAAGCAAATTCGAAAGGCTCCGGCGAACCATAAAGCCGACGTAGAGAAACATCCCCGGTGAATTAGCTCGCGTGTATCATCGTTCTTCGTCTCTACTCGCCCACTGGGTGCCCCGGTAATTTCTTCTCCCTTGCTCTCTCCCTTTATCATTCGACATCCCTACTCAGTTGTTTCGAGGGAGGTTGAGACTGCCGATTAGTTTCACTCTTCAATTCATGTCCATGCTCCGTCGGTTTCACCTGCCCTCCGGGAATACCGTGCCAAGAAAAATGAGATAAAACTTGGGTGGTTGGATTCTGTATAAAAAAATTATTTATTTGAAAGGGGTTTTTAAATTATCTTATAAATTCTTTTCATATATACATAAACTCCTAAGCACATTATACTTAAGCTCATTACTTTGTTAAATAATATATTTCTAGCATATTCATATTTACATTATATCTACTTTAATACATTTTAATATTTTATCTAATAAATTACAGTATTATTATTTAATACTCTTTCTTTCGTAAAATAATTTAAGTACATTAAATTTTTTTTTAAAAAATAATAATTACAATTGTTTAAAAATCTTTATAATTGGAAAAAAAATTCTACAAAGAACCAAATCGACCCGAAACTTTATTTTATAAACACTTTATAAAATCAATTTCATCCCTCTCGCTTCTTCTTTTATAAGCTCCAGTCTCACAGTGTAAATGTTTGCACTTCAATTAATATTACTTAGTTCCCTCTGACTTATTTGACCATTCGAGATTCTGAAACCCGTAAATATATACATACACAGCGTGAGAAATTAACTTAGAGTTGAAAAATAATAAATAAATTCATTTGGACAAAATGTATGAATTATGTGAAGATAAATAAGTATAATAGAAATAGAAGCTACTGAAATTAAGGGTACTGTGGTCAAACACAGACTATGAATTACAGCTCGTAATAACTTACGACGGCTTACCAAACCCTCAGAATTAAGGACAATTGCGGATGGCTCTGTCTTGCTGACTTATATAAATATCCCTGTTACAAAGGACATCTGCGGAGTAATTTAATAATAAATACCTTGTAATCTTTGCAATTGAATTTTATTAACATTTACTTTCATTTTTATTTTATATACACTCTATAAAATAATTTATTAAAAAAAAATATCGATAAAAATTGCAATAAATTTTACAAAAAAAAAAAAAAAATAATAATTACAGAGCTAAATAAAATTTGAAAATGAAAATTTAATATTTTATTCTGGGTAATAAATCTTAACGGTGTGGTCTAACATGACAACGGTGAAACCACTCCCTTGGTAGTGATGTGATCAGCTAAAAACGCAAACGTGGCCGAAACCCACCCTCGTAACTGAAACTAAAACTCTTAAACTCACGCGCGTCTTTTCCGTCTTATTCGCCTTTCGTTTCTCCTTTGGCTTGGTATCGCCTTTGCCTTTGCCTTTGCCTCTAGCCTTTGCTTTCATTTCGGTCTTCTATCTGTATCTGGATGAATACTTGGACAGTCATATAGAACTATACCTTCTTTTTTCTCCACTCGTACTATGTGAACAGACTGGAGGAACGTATAAGGTATCCGTCTTATTGCCTAGTGGATCTTCCAATCCCGTAATCCCGGAAAGACCTCCCATCGTTATTCCATACGATTCAGTCTTCCGTTTTCTCGCTGTCAGGAAGTTCTCTGGCCATAACGATCGAAAGTAAACTTCGGCGCCAACCTTGGTATCACACATTTCTCTATAGTAGTGGATAATAATAAATCATATGCCATCAGGGAAAATAATTGCATCCTAAAAGTACGGTGACATTAATTATTCGGCTGTCCCATTAAAAAAATTATTTTTATGTCTAAATCAAATTTTTTAGAGTTTTTTAATTGTTTATCAATATAAAAAATCATCATTAAATTTATCCGGATTGAAAATAGTTGAAAAAAGTACACAATAATATTAAAACTGATAACAAAATAAATACCATTAAAAGTTATCATAGAAAATAATAACTACAAAGTTCTCAACTGGATTCTGAAAGCAAACTATAATTAAAATTCCCAATAAAACTCTTTAGCTCACCGTATACATCGGCGTCTAAATGCAAATACCCGAGTAAAGTCTGGGCAAACAATAACTTTAAATAAAATGTATACAGTAGCAAAAACATAAACTTGGATCCAGCAACTCAACTCGATCGGAGCACCAGCTACTACTATAAACTATATACTGGTACAGGTACACCAACGATATAACTGCGTATAAAAGTTATAGCATAGGCTCTGCTCCAGCATCAGCTCGATTCGATCCAACGTCAGATGTAACAAGAAATAAAATAACTTCACCGAGTTGTCGTTGCCTTCTCTAATTATATTGACTTACAGACTTAACTTCAGATGTTTTATCAGTAACAACTTGAGGAAAAATAACTATACAGGTATTGAAACTCATGTAACAAGTCTTAGTCGCAAACAAGATATATCTTGACGCAACATAAATAAATTTTTTTACATTTATTGTTTATTATTTTTATTATCAGACTTTTATAACTTTTGCTGAAGGCCACAACCGGGCTACTAACGACAGTCATTAAAATTTTCGTCCTTTTTTTTTTCTGAAATTTAAATTAATTGCCCAAAGAAGTAATATAAATATTTTGCACACCTCTAACGTGATTGCAGACATAAAATAAATTATATTTTACTTTATTGACAAGCCTTAAAAAATTTTGCGCAATAGAAAAAATAATTTAAAAATTTTTTTAAACTAAATTTCCATCAATAATTCATACGATCAGTTCTGTCAGACGAAAAGATCTCACGGCATTAAATAAACTTGGATAGACCGATAATATTATAAGAATCATCAATTATTTTATTTGTTAAATATTTTTCCCTTATTGTCGGCGGTATTATTACATTACATTACATTAGTCTTTAAAGTTCACATCACTTAGACAGCTCACACTTGTACTTGTATTTATTGTTATTATTTATTGGAAATGAGGCGTTAACTCAACAATGACGATGAGGAAAAGATTCCGCGAGATAACAATGAAAATAATAGATAACTATGTATAATATATCAAGCACAATAGAATGAGAATATATAGAATAGACATAACATTAACAGGAACGTAACATGTCAAACGTGTTGATCAGCACAAGAGCCTTTCGATAACACTCAGCGACCTAACTCTGGACCATTAGCTATCCGTATTGATCACATATCAGACATTAGACATCACAGATCACACATTAGACATTACACGTATACAAGGCACACAATACACACTGGTACATCCACTATCCAACTTAACACCGTGCCTGGTCTCTCTCAACTAGACAATTCATTGTGGATAGGATTGTTTTGCGTAGGTTACAATCGTGAATGTGTTATCGCACGTGATAAATGTCGACAAACTTCTGGGTGTCAACATTTTGTGTGTTTCAGGGGTGATTAATTTATAATTCTCCTCGCTTTTTAAATTATCGGAGACGCTAATGCTGAGTTTTATTGTTTTTCACACTGCAGTACGTCGTGTCTATGCACTTTCGATGAATCATTGCACATTTAATGTAATCCTATCGCAGTTTAGGCGCGGGGGCGAGATTTATCATCAAAGAGTTCGGATAATTAATTATTCCGGTAATGATTCATTCTTCATCAGCTCAGTCCTTTGATTTTATCATATTAATCAAATTTTAGTTAATGAATAAATATTTTACATTGTTGATGGCTGTTTCATCCCTTTATCCGTACCGAACAATAACCGAAAACGAGCAACCTATGACAAATCACGATTCACTCGAGTTCTTACAAGCTAGCTCAGGCCAATTATAACTAGAGTGCCTAACAGAAACGCGATAATCCATCTCTTCTTACTTTTAATTAAATACGCTATTTTGTATCATTTATAATTCCCTTCTTACTTCGTCAAATCTATGAGAGCGAGTATAATTTTTTTTAATGTAATCAAATGCAGTGGACGATAAATAGACAATCAGCGAATCCCCTCTTATGTGTTTAAAAAATATAACTATTGAAACTCATGATTGTGCATTCCCTGTTTTAGCAAAAAAATTAAAATACTTTGTGTACAAACGTAATTGATGAAATAAAAATAGCTGGGATTCCCGATTGGCAGGAACATGTTATCAATAAAACAAGTTATCGATTGTTTGCTTGCTTTAAACGAGTTTATTTAGTATAAATATAAATACACTAACAATCAGTACAACTGACTCAGTAGAGAGAATTTTCTTCATTGAATTGCGTTTTTCATTGAAAAGATATACCTAATCGAAATGATTTCTAACAGAATTCTTCGGTTCATTATTACTGCGTTATATTTGACTGTGCTCATTAAAGTTGTTATTGGAAAATGTTTAAAGCAAGGTTTGACGGTATGTATTAATATAAATATATTTCAGTTGTTAAAGAATAAATTTAATTAATGAAAATTTTCAATCAAAAACTGAATTGAATTTTTCTATTTTTTTAGTGTCATCAAGACAGTGATTGTTGTTCACAATGGTGTTACAGACCCCCATTACAACTTCATAATATTTGTGATTAATGATTCTTTGAGGTTGACTATTAATTAATTATAATAATGTATTAAACAATACTTACTTGAAATAAATTTTCAATGTGCTCAAATGAATTGATGTTAAACATTAACCCACACGGAGCATAGAAATTGAATATAATAAATATGTGATACAATGTAGGAAAATTTATAACCTCAATTTGTATAATAAATCATTTTAAGTTTAAAAAGCCACATGGCACTCAAAAATTGCACTTCCGTCATGTTTTCATTTGAAAATTGAGTTTGAAACTTTTCATTTTTCACAATAAGCCATTCTGAATACATTATACTCACACGGGAGTACATACATACATACTTGTTTTTATAACCATCCCGCACCCCAAGTTAAAAAGTATGCTCCCATATCGATTCAACTTCCGCTTTAAATACGTCAGCTCGAGATATATATATGCGAAAATGTCATAGGGAACAATATTTTTCTACCCTCTAACTAATGATTTTTAAGATTGTTCATACGAAGTACGCGAACCGTGCAATATATAACGTAATATTCTCTCAGTCAATTTACATTCGATATTTGATTGTGGAAAAAGAAAAAGGAGGAAAAATATATGTGATCCGGGATCATTTGTCGTACTTTACAAATCTACTGTGTGCTATTGAATATAAACTATTGTACTTACATACGCTGATGGAAATTTTACCGTCATATATATTTATAAATCACAATTTTTTCTTCGAAAAATATATCATTAAAAAACAGTGGTAATTTTTTATATTTTTTAATAATCAATACAATCGATTTTTCTTGAAAAATTTTTTTATCATACATATTAATGTAAATAATCTCATTAAAAGAGAATTTTTGATGAGGATCGAACAAGTTGTATACCATATACGCGGAATAATAATAATAAATGTAATGGTCGAGTAGTTCGGACCACAACTTAACAAATAATGTATCAGCGCTGCACTATAATACATAATAATTCTCTCATAATAATACTTAGGACAGTACAAAGTTGAAGCATTTACCAAGCTAATTTAGTGCTGTGATGAGTTGATATATTCTGAAATCTCTATCTCTATTTCCCGGCGGTATTTCGATATTACGAAATTCAGATGCGTGAAATGTGATCGTAAATGAAGCTTGAAATATACACGCATAACCCATTGTTGTACTGTGTTTATCGATCCTTCGCTATTTTAATAAACAAAATTATTTATACGTACAAATAAACTTAAAATATCCTTCTTATGAAAATTTAAAAAATTCATTTCTACTGTAATAATAAATTTAAATTTACAAAAGCGATATCGTTTCTCGCCGGAACAATATCAATAATAATAATCCAGAAAATATCTATAGAACAAAATTCCATATATATTAACACCATCATTTGCAACATCTGCGCTCACATGAATAGTCTATAAACTGTAAAGTTTATTTATACTTGTTTTTTTATTTTCATTTCCTTGGCGCATATACATAACCTGGGTTCTTTTCTCGGGGATAAAAACCTCCCGTCTCTCCAGTAATTCGACTTTCAATATCGAATACTTTGAGCAATTCAATATTATCTACAAGTGATCAATATGTCACATATATTACTTTATGCATTTCCAAAACTACAAACAGCACTTTCAATTTCTCTTTATTACACGCTACTCCTTTTATTTCTTCCTTTCTCCAGTAACTGACGCTTCTTTCCGTCTTACCGTACCCGAATAAATATTAAATTAAGTAGAGAAGATAAAGTAAAATCACGCGATACCAATTTCTTGCAAAATTGAAGTATGATCTTCGATTTTTGTTTTTCTGTATAATAAAATAGTTATAGAGAAAAATGATCCCATCTATTTTATTAAATATTAGATGAAATTTATCGCTTACATGTGTACGTTCTATACTCGAGATTATAAAATACTGTAGGTGACATTGAATTGTAGTAGGTTTTTATCTAAAAAAAAATCCATAAATAATTTTCACCCTACATAATTCGGTTTAATGTAAGCAATTTCGAGTAATGTGTGTGTTGTGTGAACGTGTATCGTAAAAATCGTTTCACTAAATATCTTGCAAATCTTCAATACAAAAACGGGATAACTCGCGCTTATCTTCCGCCTACGAATTCAGCGATCATAAAAAATTGGATGTGAAAGACTTATCGCACACTCTGATCCCACGTCGGGTTTTATCTTTCGACGAATGAAAAAAATAATAATAAAAAAATAACCTTGCTAAGATAATAAAAAAATAAATTGAATCTTCTTAGTCCTCAGTCAAGCTACTCCTGCCGCCGCGGTGAGCCCTGAGAAATGACAATTTTTTTAAATAAAAATAAAAACACTCACGGTCTTATGAAATATTGAAGATTTTGTTCTGTTTATGCTGAAACTATCGCATTGTTTTTATTTTTTAGTTATTTTCTCAAACTTTAATACTTTGAATTATTACAATGCAATGTTATTATTTATTGAGATAAAAGTTGAGATTAATCGGATCTGTTTTATTCAGATCGACTTATCATAATTTTTTTTTTCTTTTCTTCCAACAAATATCTGCATTAATATATTAATATTTATCAACATTTTTGTGTACTTATAAAACTGGAATTTATATAAATAAAAATTTTGACCTACAACAAATGAAAAAAAAATCTTAGAATGAAAAAAATGAACTAAAGTTATTGTTTATTATCGAGTAATTTAAAAAGCTAATAAAAATATATAATAAAATGAAATTAGTTATGGTAAAATTGAAATCCGCTTTCTATTCAATCCGATAAGGAGAAAAAAGTATATTAGCTATTGATAAATGAAATACAATAAAGTATAATCGAAATGTAACTCTGACATTATTGATTACAAGTGTGTAAATATGTATATTTATAAGATGGATGTGGATGGGAGCCCGGAAATATTATCCAGTCAATCAGAAGGTAATAAGCATAGTACAGAGTATACAGAATCATTGATAGCCCGATACGCGATACTGTACGATTGAATCAGGTTTTCGATGGCGTACTACGTGTCGCTTGATACGTGTCGTTACGATCGGTTGCTACTCTATCCACAATCCACCATACCCCCTATACTCGGCCTTATTACTATTCTCAGTTGACCGTGTAGTGCTAGGACGGGTTTGGTATGGGCTAAAGCCAGCAGCCTGCAGCCTGCAGTGTTGTTTATGATCGAAACCCATTTGCGATGCGAAACTACAATGCGTATCCTGGTGTGCTGCTGGGATGCATCCGTGCGTTAGAAATTGAATGTCGATGAGCACGTACCCGTGTCATTGATCTCTGCATTAAACTTTAAGCTGGAGATATTGCGAAAATAGTTCTGATCTCTGTTTTGATTTGATCCAATTGATATATAATCATAATCACAATCACAATCAATAAACAATAACCATAAATAAATTACAATCGGAGTAGCTCCAGTATCGACCTAAATTGAATCATAAAATATATTTATTATTTGTTATTTTATTTTAATATCCAAATTTTTTTTTTCAACTCTTATATATTTTAAAATAAATGTAAGAATGTTATATTTATTTACAGTTTAAAAATTAAAAAAAATTTTTCTAGATTTGTTACATAAAAAATAATTTGATATCGCAAAACCTCCTTTTAATTTTCCGAATAATAACGAAAATAATTATCCGTCTTGTATAATAATAATTAATGCTCATTAACGTGTAATATTCTTATCACTTTTATAGATAATTAAACTACAGAGTTGTTAATTAGGTTATCGAGTTTTCGTCACACGTTAAATTACCTCACTGTAATGAATCACTCGTTTTTTTTTTGCAAAATACACGTAATTACAGACTAACTCGGTAGGTACATAACGTGTTATCATATTATAATACTCGAGTCATTAATTAAAACAGTAAACTATAAAACTGGTTCATTGCTCAGTACACGAAAATTAATCAACGCATCGCGATCAAGAATATTATCTTCATCGCTATCATTTTTGCTTTAAACTTTACTCGAGGTTAATCATAAATTATCACCTTAAATAACAGCCTAGTATTGCTTTAATTAATTAGTAATCTCTGTAATCATAATTATCATTTTGCAAAAATTTGCCATATTAAAAAAGATTAAGCTCTTATATTTATTCTTTTATGTTTATCTTTATTCTTCGTAGGATTTCAATTACAAAGTTGAAAGAAAAAATTTTTATGACAATATCTGAGAAAAATATAAGAGCTCGATTTAATTCATTTAATAAATGTTTATTGAAAATAAGACAATTTCCCGGTAAAATAACTTTTTTATTATGTATTACGGTCTGGTCCTTTGAAACAAGTTTGATTTTAAAGAAAATGCAGCAAGTATTTGAAAATAATTGAATAAAAAAAGTAAAAGTTAATTTAAATTCTCTATTCATACGAAGAATTTATCAAAGCGATAAAAGATAAAAGCGAATTCGTTGGAACGATTTAGTAGAGAGAAAAAGGTACCGAGACCGAGTCAGAGTTTAATTGAGGGTAATCAACAAAAAAGGAAAAAAAGGATAAAAAAATAGTTAAATAAATGAGTAAAAGGTAGAGCGATGGAGGTTGTTGATGAATCGCATGCATTTGATCAAGTGCCATTGAGAGTAGAGACTTTATCCTCTATTCCATTGGATTTAGCTCTGGTAGTGGCTCTTGCAACGCGGTGTATCACCAGTTTTAGTTTGCGGTATCCAGTATCGTACTCTAGTTATCCAGATTATATATACCCACCGTGGAATGAGGAATAAAGGGATAGGAGGAAAGAGTAGGAGTATTAGGCTCTGGGCTCGCTCATTGGAATTGGAATCAGCCGGGGTGGTAATGTTCTTGAGTAGCGATATAAAAGGTTTAGCCATGAAACGCACTTCGCTTTGTGTAATGCCAGGAAACGCAATTAGAGAGCTAGACCGGTCAGCATTTGGCGGTGTAGTGAGGGGGGTGATGGACGATCAGTCTGTAAAAAGGAGTAGAAAAGAAATGAGAAAGAGCGTGAACTCGAGGGTCGAGAAATCAATGAAATTTCTTCAACAACCTCTAGCTCCTGCTTTATTTCTCAGCCTTTTCTTCTTCCTTATTCTCTCTTCATGGTTTATTGGGTCTTTCTTATTTTCAGTCCCGCTTCTTCGTCTTGTCTTATACTGAGACTGCTGCTCCTGGGATTTTTCACGATATCGCTGCCCAGCAAAGTCAGCACTTGCGAAATTACGGATCCCTCTAATCCACCCGATGCAACACTTTAATACTATTTTATCTAACGTCAGCTGTTTTATTAATCGAACTCCTAAAATTATCTTTGATTTATTCCTTCCTATTATTTTTATCCTACTCTCAATTCATTGATTATTGCTCTCTCATTCGTGAATTAGTCACTCAATCCGCGGAAAAAATAAATAACTATTGCCGACTTTGATAAAAAAAAAAAAAAAAATACAAAAATAATTTTTTCATTCAGAATTACATTCTTAGCTTACAATTATTTAATAAAAAATCACTCGTTGTTACTAACGATGTATGTAGCGCCATCTGTTTATAAATGCGGTAACTAAGTACTAAAATCATGTAGAGTATATATACATATCACTAATCGATACAATCGATTTTATTGAAAGGAAAATAGAAAATAAATTCATTCATCAAAATTAAAATAAAATCCGTGAGAAATAGAGTTTTAAAAATTTTAATATTATTTTGTTAAAATATGCAAGAAATACATATCAACATCATAAACAGTGTTCTCGCAGCTCGTATTATTTTCCAAGAAAGAAAATTCTATCTGAAATTATGCACAGGATCTAGTACAGGGATGATAAATGTTGCGTTATATGCACTGGGAAATATTCCACCTCTCTAACTTATTCCAATCTTCCTCTTTTTCACATTTCCAAGTGGAGCTTCAGCTATACCTATATACACCGCGTGTAGTACCTAAACTGGATATAAAGGTGGAAATGTAGAGTCGCGTTTTTTTCTCTTAATAGAAAATATTTACGGTTAAAATATTGCTGAATATTTAAATCCTCGCCCAAAATTTAATATCCAATAATTTTTTTTATATTAAAATATATAACAATATTTATATTTAAGAATAACTTTGTCTTAGTTTTCATTAATTGCAAAGTCTGATTTATATTTCCGAATACACTGATTGTATTTTGTGTTTAAATTTATTCTTTCAAAATTTATACCTCTACTGTAAATTTTTTTTCTTTGGTTTTTTTTTATGAGTTCAATCCCAGTGTATATCTGATACGTATATTTTATGTGTATGTATTGAATCATTCGACTTTAAATCACATCGATAATATTTGCACGATAAAGCATGCTTACCAAGCTTTCCAATTTACTCCATATATTTGATACTTTTTATTTCCTTTGCTGCAACTAAATATCCGTAGATTTGAATGATCAATGATAAAATATCATTATGTAGATAAAAATTATATTTTAGGAATTATTTACGCACTTAGAACTTTGAAAAAGAAATTTCATTGTGTTGTTTAAAAATTTTACTTATTTTAGAGAAGAAAAAAAATTTTTTTTTTTTTGTAAATTAGGTGTAAAAAAAACCTTTTTTTGTTTGATAAATATTCAATAATAATGTAAGAAAAAAAATCCTATAAATAACACGTTTGCGCAAACCAGAACTTGGTAATCCCAGGTGCAGCTTATATTATTAAATACTGGAGTTAGTAAGAGGTTGTATTTATTTAGTAAATCAGTAAACAGCAATAAAATAATTCAGAAGCATCCTAAAGCGCAATAAAATAATACAACATAAATAAATAATTAAGAATAAACTTTGAAAAATAAAATTCCTGAAGATTAACAGTTCGTTAAATGTCATTAGAGGGTTTTTATTTCTCGCAAATGTAAACGCTCTGGGCGTAAACAAAAAATGAGAGATGACTAAGAGTGTAGAGTATATATATATGTTTAATAGTAATGGTAAGAAGAAGCAGCCGGCTTGGAAAAAGGCTGAAGGTACCTACAGGATGAAAGGGGCCATGAAATTGGATGTAAGACGACCGTCTACGCTAAATTAGATGGTTCGTTGTTTGTTGCAATGGAAAAGATTAGTGTGCGCCGTCATTTCAGAACGAATTTACGAGCGACACTGAGAAAATTCATGCCTAGCCTTTCATACTCCTTCATTTCCTTTCTCTTTTGTGCTCTCATTTTTTAACCCCACAATTTTTTATTAACTTATTTACTTACTTTTACACAACACCGTTTCTTGTATTTTGTGTTATAGTAAGATCTTCATCTCTCTGCAGTTTGTACCTAGTAAACGGATAAATAATCTCTTACTGAGAACGATGCATCATTCAGCGGCAATAATAGTTAGGAATGAGTTCTGCAAATGACAAATACTAAATATAAAATACAACAATTTGACATTTAACCGTCTGTATTATATTTAACAACTAGAAAATAATACACCACAGATGACAGACTTTGAAAATTTATTGCTTCTATCGGGTCTGGAGGACTATTGCTGAGTAAAAAATTTTTTTATATTCTACAGAAAATTTATTTCACGACACGTTTTTAGATTCACTGAAAATTTTTTTATTTATCCCTTTAAAATTTATTTTTAAAAGCTTAAAAAAATTAAAAAAGGACAAAAAAAATTTTTATTTAAAAGATTTTTATTAAAATTTTGCTCTCAATATTGAAATTTTATTTTATTAATTAAAAGTGTTAAAAAAATTATTTTCTTACAGAAGTAAATTTTTTCTTGCTTTCTAAGCGTGTATAACTAAAAGTTCAAATTAATAAAATCTTAAACCTAAATACAAAAGATCAAAGCGATTAATGTTATAACAAAAGTACGACTAATCTTTCTTTTGTACTAAAAAAAAGTAGGTATATAGTAGCAGCATACCAGTTGTGATTATATCCCGTCAGAACTACCGAACTGAAGGGGATGAAATCTCCAAAAGTATAAGTAAAACTTTAATTCTAACATAATCGCATTACGTTCGGTGTATTAGATCTTTTTTCGCCAAAACGTAATAGTTTTCTCTTGAGTAAATCGTAAGACCATCAATGCACCGTCCCTAACTCAAATACTTAAGTCTGTTGACCCCAAATTCTCCCGAGAATAATATAAGTATAAGCAGAATTACTTAAAAAAATAAAAAATTGATCCAGTGCATTTTATTTTTAGATTTTTACGTCAATAATTCAAATCCAATGTCTTTTAATGAAACTGGTGACTGGCCGTTTTTATTTCGGTTCTCGGTGATACATAATTAATTGACATGAGTCTGACTGATCGATACTAACATGACAAACCTAAAAAAGGTTTTAAGTTGAATTTAGTTATTTACGTCCAATCGATTTCTAATTTTTGGCTTAGTAAAAATTTATCGAGATTAATTTCTCAAAAAAGTATAACAAATATTTTATGTAGAAGAATCGACAGTTGACAGCAGCCAAAGTATTAAATAATACAAGTGTATAGTGTTTTTAAAAAAATTACCCGTCGAAAAATTTACGACCCTATACGTAACAACCTGATCTTCTTTTGCACTCTCACTGTCCAGCTGGCAGCCGTGAGTAGTTAAAAAAAATACATCTCCCCGGTGGAAGATTAATCAGGCGAGATTAAGTCGAAAACTGACGAAAAGATTGTACCTGTAGGTTGTAATTAAAGATAAATAATAAAAATGAAAACTGATGAATTTACTGCGGTTAAATAAACGTCAAAAAATGATCGTTTTCGATTTGGATTTCTCACGAGAGGCTAAGTAGAGGAGTTACTACACATAGTACAGAGCATAGGATAATTTATGAGTGGCGGCAAGTCCAATAAGAGTTCGTGCAGCAGATCGTACACGATTTTTTGCCCACAAATTTTATGAGTGTTGAACTGCACCTCGGTAACACTGCTTACATTGGTATTTAAAGTTTATATGGACTCAATTTTACAGCGTCAATGGATCGCCGAGTTTTGTTGCTATTCATACTAAAAATAACGGGAATTAGTTTAATATCTAAAGTAAAAAATGTCCTGTAGATTACTAGCTAATAAAACAGCGAATATAAAATAAAAAAAACCTCGACAAGGTTTTGAGAAAAAAAAATTGAATGCTTTCTGAAACCTTTAGAGCGACGGATATAGGAGTACAGATCTTGAAAAAAAAAAAAAAAAGTGATTTTATAGAGAGAAAAAGCATAAAACCGATGGCAATAACTTCCCCTTCACCTACTACTCCTTACTACATCTCCCGCTGCCCTTGGTCTCTTCATATCCAAGCAATACTTGAAGCCAATTTAACAAATCTTTCATCTTTCGCCGCTCTCTAAGAAGAGCACACTTGTTCTTCACTCGAGTAGAGTAAAGTATAAGCACTATATATCTTTGAAAACAAAACAGCCCTCTTCTAATCTTGTCGTCTTACATTTTCCTCCTTCACTTCTCGTCAATCTTTTACTTCTTTATGAACTCCCAAAGGATAAAATCGTAAAAACGATACTCAACTCCAAATGTCTTTTCACATTTGTCTCGCATCGCTTAATTTTATAAGTTACCTTTTAAAATATTAAATATTTAATAAATAATAAAATTTAATGTTTTTTTTTTTGTTGATGCAAAAAAATTTTATAGATTAATTTACTGGAAAATTATTTTTTTTTAATTAAATTTTCATAAATTGTTTGAAATGTTACTCTTAAAAAAATTTAATACGAAAAAATTTCAGACAAAATACAATAGTTAGATTCGTAAAAAAATTAACTAATACAGACCACAAAAACCATCTCATCAAAATAATGTGATAGAATAAAACATAATACAATAAAATCTTTGATTTCGATTGATTCGACATCTTTGGATGCTCAATCGAAATAATTCATTCCAGATGAACAATTACATTACTCGCTATAAATACTAAAGTCAGAAATACATAGATCAATCGTCCATAAATTCTTAGTCACAGTGTTCCATCATATCAAGTGAATAAGTATTCAGCAGGCTTTTCCCCAGTAGACTTTTCCGATTTCATACTCAACTTGTACTCGCTACGCCACGACATATATAACAGAGTAACAATAAAGAACACGGAAAAAATGTTTCCTCGAGCGTGAACAAAGTTCACCAGACCCCACTGACACACGGAGGAAATTCAGTCTTCCTGCTGTCGTAGACCTTGATGGATGGCTGGATAATTGTGATCATTGCCAGCAATGGGGTCCACGCCTCATTCCAGACAAAAGACAATGTCTGGATTAACGCTATATCCTGCAATACAACAGTACTCTATTAGTTTAATACTTTTCTACATCTTATTAATTATTACATGCATTTATTTCAAACTTCTTTTCAACATCAGCATCATTTTTTTCTGTAATTAACTCGAAAAATTTTGTCATTTAGTCACTCCTCGAAAAAAAAAAATGGGCATTTTTATTACAAAAAATTAATTTGTGGAAATTTTGAACAATTTTATTTCTTATCACGACATTGCTCATTTGTTTGAAAGAAATTTTTTTGAATGGAGATAATAATTGAGCAATCTCAGGAAGACAAAATTGTAGATTATTGATCAGTCTAGTTCCAATTATAATTACTGTAACACAAGGATCCAAATCGCACAAGTTAAAGTGTATCATGATACATATACCTCTGAATGACATTGTTTGAATAGGATGGTATACTAGGGCGCAGAATGCAACCAGATGTAATAGACATGTCTCCAAGCACATTGACGCATCAACAAGAGGTGATTACCCGCTATTCAGAGATATGATGGTACCGCCACAAATGTGTTTGTCATATCCCACTGGAAACTAATATGATCGGCTAACGCATACCTTCTTAATAGCCTTGTTTATGCCACTTGCAATCCAGCATTCAGTATTCGCCGATTTGCTCCGCAATCCAGAAGACATTCGCTTAATTTGTCATTTAAATTCTCTGGCGTTGTTGTCGAAACACAACTACTGCTGATATTAATATTAATTAATATTATTCATTATTCAACATCACCATCATCATCATCATCATCACCATCAATATCAATATCATCATGTAACCCAGCTGCAATTAAGTTCGGTTGTAAATTCAAATCATTGGATGGGACAACTGGTCTCTTTAATGGAACCCTGCTAATATTCCCTCGACATCTATATATGTGTTTTAATTAAATCATATGTTCTTCGCTAGTTTATTATTGTTAGGATTTATATTTTCATCAACATTATAAGCCGAATTAGAAAATAAATTTGTAATTTTATTCAATAGCACAATAAAGCCTAAATAGAATAAAAACTGTTGACGTCTATTTTATAAAGCGATTGGTGATTGACACACCCTAACAAATTTTCGATACACGCTGCGCCAAAACTCATTTGACTGTTTAATGTCAACTACAAATTTTGCTTAACTTTAAGGTCTTTTTATTCAACATCATTTTTTTGAGCTTAATAATGTGACACATTATTATTTTCTTTTTAATTGATAAATTTGATAAAAAAATGAATTTTAAAAGGATCATTATTTTGAAATAAATAAAATAAGTAAATTTCTGAAAAATAAGGAGAAAAATTTTTGTTTGTTTGCTGATAATTCAATAAATATTGAACCAGTCTTGTTTGTATAAATGAACCAAGTTGTGAAAATAATTCTACAATATTAAAAGCCAATAATCGAGCGCTATCGCTTCAATTAAACGGTTATTAATTAAAAGTTAACGCTGCTATTAAATATTTGTAAATGAAAAACTAATAAGTAGGATAATCGCAGATAAATTTGACGATTGAAAATACATATACCTCAACTGCATACTTTAATGATCCATTAGCATAAAACCACTAAAATATACGACATAGTTTGTTCGGGTAAAGTTTTGTGTCGTTAGTCCATTAGGTAATTACTGACTGCTCTTAATTAAGAAAGTTAACCCATGGAAAGTAATTAAAGCTACGATATCTGCTGCTATAAATCTCCCTTTTAAACCTTTTTTTGTTTCTCATTTATTTTATTTACGGATTTATTTTAATCACAATAAATATAATAATTGATAAATAAATTTTTTTTTACGGAGAAAAATCAATAGGTGTGCATTTAAATTTAGTGTGTGCGAATGGACAAGTGAGTCAATATTACGCGCCGAAAACAATGGCGTTAACTACTCAATAGAAATAGACATAGATATTTATTCATCGAACTCATCAAATCGTTAATGGTCTCTTATTTGCCGTCTACTTGAAATCGAAACGCTCTTGCTATATACTCATCTTTTGGCTCTATTCCATCACCAAAGTTCCGTATAATTGCTCTTATCAACAAACTATCAATATAATACTTACATCATAATTTTCTTCTAATTTTTAAATTCTAAAAAAATGAAAATTCTAGTAAAAAATTAATTCCAAAAAAATAAAAGCAATATAGGTTATACTTGAATAAAAAAGATGTAGCTGAAAGTTTTTTGACCACGTCGAGAGTTAAGCGACAAGTTTGTCCCGAAAAGTTTTGGAGTACTAAATAAAAATAAGAACCCCCAGAATGAATGCCCATAAATATCGAAGCGTTTCGGCGGGTTAGAACCCCATACCCATACCCACTAAGCAATAGCGCAATCCAATATATCCAACGGCACATTCCACGGATGTAAAGTCAAAAATAAAATAAAACAAAGTCGGTACTCAGATGACCAGTTTCCCGTTTAGTTTCTTTCTACCCTTTAAACCTCGAATCCAATTTTCCAGATCTGGTAATGAATTGGCTCGTCAATCCCATTTTAATCGAATGGAATTCGTCCGTTAGCTTGAATCCTTACCAAACTCCGTACTCCTGCACTCTACTCCGGTCGACTGTAAAAAATTTAACGACTCTATCGTATCAAAGCTTAATATATTATCCAGTTAAATTAAATCAATTTTTAGTGTTCAACAGATCATTTATTGCACGCCATACCGTTACTTTCTCCAACACATTTTATTTTATTTTATTTTATTTTATCGTTGCACTTTATTTATATTCAATCCAATTTAAAATTCTGTTTTTACACACGCTCTACCGGATAATTTATATCTATTTACCCGGCGCTTTTATTGTTTCATTTCACACTTTCGATGATTAAATTAATTCAAATACTCATTAATCACTAATTATTTTTCCCATGGTTCATGGGCTCGAAATTTATGATCTCTAAAAAAATAAAAAAAAATATAATATCACGATGCTCGTAAATATTTTTTAATTTTACAAAAACGATAATCATTAATTTTTTGCAATAACCCGCTAAAATTGACAATAACGCGCATCCGCAGCCATCCTACGTCGCTGGGCCATGTGTCAGACACTCGATAATTAATAAAAAGTGATAATAAAGAGCATCTGCAACCATACGGTAAAAAATTACGGCGGAAATAATTTTAAAGACGAAAAAATAAATGGAAAGTATTTTAAATACGAATTCTGAGTGAAATATTGAAAATACGGAAAAAATTTAAGGAAACTTTTTTGTAAAAAATTTAATTTCCTACAAAAAAAGGTTTCTATTAAATTTTTCGTTAATAATTTTTTAATTATATTAAAATAAATAATTTATTATAAATATTTATTTTTTTTCAACCTCCGACACTAACGATAAAAAGTTCATTAAAAATAAATTTTTAATGAATTCGTTTAACAAAATTAACTTTAAAACGAAAGTCTGTAATAAAAATTCTCATTACAAGAAATATTGTTAAAAAAAAAAAGTGTTTTTTCAGTTAAGGTTGCGACAGGTGAGGTTAGAACCCCATTAAAAGTTTGTAAGGGTCAACTTCCAGTCAAATACACTCGAGTTGTGTTGACTGGCTTGCAAGTTTTCGTTTTATGTTCCCTTCTATCCGTATTTGTCCCAGACAGCTAAGCGAAATCAATATTAAGTTGAAAGCATTACCGCGTACATTGCTCAAGCCAACGCTGATACTATTCATTAAAAGTGTTAACTTTCATTCCACTCTGTCCTAACTACTCCGTTCATTATTAATCTGACCATTGATTTACTCAATTTTTATTTATTTTTTTTACAGAGGTATTTTTTTAACAGCAATTTAAACTCAAAATTTAATTAACAAATTTAAACTCAGACTAATAAGATATTTTTTAAAATAGATATAATATAGATAATAGAAGACAAAAAAATGAAATAGGGAAAGGTCACAGGTTTCTTCGTAAGGTCGATTCTCAGTCGCGACGTCCACAAAAAAATATAAATAAAAAGAGAAGCCTTATTCGCCGGAAGCGATGTATATTTATCCGTTATTCTGTTTTAATATAGAAACATATTTTTAGATTTATACTTTATATGGAATTTAGTTATCTTTATTACTTTGATGAAAAATTCAATTCAAATGTATTTTCTCAGAAAGATGCGCTTTGCTTTACAATTTTTATTCCTTTTATAAAAATAAATTTAATTTTCAAGTTGTAAAAAAATTTTAATATAAATTTTTGATTGTCTAAAAATTTATATTTAAATTAAAATATAAACTTTTAATTATTTATTGAATTTATTTTGATGTAGACTTTTTTTAAATTTAGAATTTACCTCTAAAGAAAAATTATCAAAGTGTTTTTTTTCAACCTCCGACACTAACGATAAAAAGTTCATTAAAAATAAATTTTTAATGAATTCGTTTAACAAAATTAACTTTAAAACGAAAGTCTGTAATAAAAATTCTCATTACAAGAAATATTGTTAAAAAAAAAAAGTGTTTTTTCAGTTAAGGTTGCGACAGGTGAGGTTAGAACCCCATTAAAAGTTTGTAAGGGTCAACTTCCAGTCAAATACACTCGAGTTGTGTTGACTGGCTTGCAAGTTTTCGTTTTATGTTCCCTTCTATCCGTATTTGTCCCAGACAGCTAAGCGAAATCAATATTAAGTTGAAAGCATTACCGCGTACATTGCTCAAGCCAACGCTGATACTATTCATTAAAAGTGTTAACTTTCATTCCACTCTGTCCTAACTACTCCGTTCATTATTAATCTGACCATTGATTTACTCAATTTTTATTTATTTTTTTTACAGAGGTATTTTTTTAACAGCAATTTAAACTCAAAATTTAATTAACAAATTTAAACTCAGACTAATAAGATATTTTTTAAAATAGATATAATATAGATAATAGAAGACAAAAAAATGAAATAGGGAAAGGTCACAGGTTTCTTCGTAAGGTCGATTCTCAGTCGCGACGTCCACAAAAAAATATAAATAAAAAGAGAAGCCTTATTCGCCGGAAGCGATGTATATTTATCCGTTATTCTGTTTTAATATAGAAACATATTTTTAGATTTATACTTTATATGGAATTTAGTTATCTTTATTACTTTGATGAAAAATTCAATTCAAATGTATTTTCTCAGAAAGATGCGCTTTGCTTTACAATTTTTATTCCTTTTATAAAAATAAATTTAATTTTCAAGTTGTAAAAAAATTTTAATATAAATTTTTGATTGTCTAAAAATTTATATTTAAATTAAAATATAAACTTTTAATTATTTATTGAATTTATTTTGATGTAGACTTTTTTTAAATTTAGAATTTACCTCTAAAGAAAAATTATCAAAGTGACCGTTAGATGGCACTAGTTTACTTTCTTCTCGCATGTGCTCGTTATGATGCTATTTTCTTTATATAACATTTCTAACGAACAACGGATGTACTTGCTTCGGCAGTACATATACTAAAATTGGAACGATACAGAGAAGATTAGCATGGCCCCTGCGCAAGGATGACACGCAAAATCGTGAAGCGTTCCACATTTTTTGTCATTTTTATCAATTAATCTCTGTTAAAATTTTTTAAATGAAAAAATTACCAAAGATTAATACCAAAAATTATTTATCAAATCTTTTTATTATTTTGAATAATTTAATTAAAAAAAAAAAAAAAAGAAACATTTGTTTCTTAAATTCTTAAAAATTAAAAAAAAAAACCAACTTTATTATTTTTTACTTTAAAAATAATTAATTGTTCAGAAATTGTCATTTTTATAAATTAATTTATTTTATAATTTTTTAACTGGAAAAATTACTAAATATTGATACCTAAAATTATTTATTATTTTGCATAATTTAATTTAAAAAAAAAGGAACATTTATTTCTAAATTATTGAAAATTTTATAAAAAAAAAAAAACCAATTTAATTATTTTTGCCTTAAATAATAATAAATTGTTAAAAAATCCAGTATAAATAAAAATGACCCAATTAAAAATGGATAAAAGGATAAACTTTAATGTGCAATCAATTACAATTAACATATCATTCAATAATGAACAGGTATTGATATTTTAGTATTGAAATTTATCACAAGATTTAGTAAATTAATAATTATTCCAATTGACCGGTTACAATTAAAATAATATTGAATTATCATATAATTTTAATCACGGCAGTATTGTTGAGTAATTCCAGTTAATAAATAAATTTATTAATTTTTACAGTAGTTAAGTTTAATTTATTATTAATTTTTCAATCCGATGTTGATCCACAGGATTTATTGTGCTTGCAAAAATATATACTTATATCGTAACATTAATTTAAACTATTCATTTATTTATTTATATTTAACAATTTTTCTAGATCCACTCTCGCATACAATTATTTGTTTAAAATTTATTTAATTGTAATTGCACAAGTAAATCTTATAAAAATTCCTGAAAAATTATCGTCTAAAAACTTAAAGGCAATCGTTAAATTAAAAATACCTTTTTAAATGAATAATTGTATTAATTCGTTATTAATTACTAGTTATCTTTTACATTTAGTTAATGAAAAATAATTTATTTTTATACATTCCCACTATTATTCTATTTGTTTGTTAATTATCTAATTATTCAATCGTACACTCATTAATTCTGAGACCAAAATAATAATATATAATATTTTGTCAGGCAATTACGATTACAATTTTTATTTTAATTACACAAAAAAAATTTTTTTTATTTTACTCAAACATTTTTATAAATTTAAATAATTATTTATTGATATGAAAAATTTATACGAGTAAATTCTGGTTTCTACATTGCAAATGGAATGTATCGATTAATATTATAATAATAATAATAATAATGAATAAATACATCACTAAATAACTGTTTAATATCAAACAATATCAAGTAAACCAAGTGAAAAATTAATTATCGCTGACAAAACATCAATACGCATTCTAACTATAAATAATAACAGTGATGATTAATTACTAATAATGAAATTCAATCGTCCGTTGGCATACTTTATTATTTAAACATTTCGCTACTTAATTTTATTTATTAAATCGCTCATCATTCATTAGAGTTTAATTAACCTGTTTTATTGATTTGTAATTTTTTTTTAAGTTTCATTCAATCCATAAAATTCGAATCAAATAGTCTGATAATTTTAACAAGTCAATAAAACTATTGATTAATTAAATTCAATGACAATTATTCAGCTTCTCTGATTATTTTTAATCATAGAATTTTTTATTTCATCTACATTTTTTTGTAAAGGAAAAATAATCCAACATTAGTGCCAAAACTAAAAAAAAAAAGTATTTAATTATTTTTTAATTTTGTGCAAATATGTAGATTAAATTAAGTAATAATTCTATGATAAAAAATAAATGCGATTGTTACAATAAAAATTGTACTCGAAATTTTCCTATCAAGACAAAAAATTTTTTAGACAGTTTGCTGATAAAAAAATCTAGAGTTACCGTAACAACATCAAAGAAAAATCCACATAAACTGTCTAATTATCATTACATAATGGATTTTTGAATAAAACAGTATCGTTGCAATAAAGTATTTACCGTAATAAAAAATGGCATCATAAAAAATACAAGTATGTACAGAGATTGTGTATGTAGCTTGATTTTTACAAAATAACATATGTTACAGTCTTTTCTTTGGTAACGAACCAAAAGCAGATATTACAGTAGCTTTCGTAGCAGAGCTGGCGTTTAAAGTAGTCAAGGTAGGCTGAGACAGGAGTACGGTGGGCTTTATACTGGTATTAGCGGTTCCAGTGGCAACTTGGTCCCACTTGCTTTTTCTCTTCTTGGCGTCCTCTTCAACAGTGGGAGCAGAACTGTTGGGGCGCTTAGCGGTGCCCGAGACAATCTCGATTTTAGTTTTTTCCTTCCTAGCCTTCTCAAGCTTGTCCATTTCGGCTTTTTGTACCTTGGCGAGCTCCTCGTAGTAGGAGTCTTTGCCCCACTTGAAGGGGTCAAACCGGTCGGGCGGGTAATTGGTACCCAGCTCATTGATGCTACAAAATTGAATAAGTTTTTCATAAATAGAGGGGTTGCGAAAGTCTTTGCGCTGCTGGATCGCTTGATTCATGTCGACGCCGCCCTTGGACTCCATTTTCCTGAAAAGTACCGTTATTTTTTCCTGGAGGTCCGGCGGGTACTGGCCAGGCGGCTCTGGCGGAATAACGACACCGTCCGGGTCCGGAGCGTCCGAGAATTCGGGGCCATCTGAAACCAATTCTCCGGGATGACGTGAGGGCGACTTTTCACCGGACTTAACGGAGGGTGTTACGCCATTGTGATTAGGCGGGTCACCCTCGCTCGGTGGATTTGCCGCCCCCTCGTCATCCGAAACAATAGTATCATCAAAATATGAAACCAAACGATGCACCTTATTATGTACTGTTAGATTGTCAGTAATGACTAAGGTGGAGGACGGTGGATTTTTATTACTGGGTAAATTACTAATAGACTTTTTCCCAACGCCGGAAGCAACGTTCGGGCTATTGGAGGCTGATCTCCCAGATTTGGGACTGGTGTGAGCCTGCTGGGGCTGGCCGACTTGGGCATTATTGTAAGGGACGGCACCCTGGGGAGTGGAGGTATTCTCCTGGAGCTCGTCGTCCACCCCGTCCTCGCCCTCCGAGTCGGTATAGGTGGCCGTGAGAGATGCCAGAGCAACACTTTGTACAGACATGGTTAGTTGGCTTTGAGTCCGCTTTTTTCAGAGATATATTTTGTGTTGGAACTCACCGAATTTATGCTTTAGCTTAGGATTTTTCTAGCTAATGATGATCTCTAGGATTACCGCTTGTTTTTGCACAAGTACCTTTCTTTCCTGATATTATTAGCCTCTTACTGTCTCCTACTCGGCTAGTTTCATCTGGAATATATTAATAAATTGATTAGTTTTTTGTTTCATTGATTTTTAAAGTACTAAAATTATTGAATTATTTTTAAGTTGATCAATTTTTTCTACCCAGGCGAAAAAAATTGGTTTTAACTATCATTTATAATACTATTTTATTATAACATTTAATTTTATTACAAATCATAAATTTATCCAATTTAAAATATCTTCTAACTCAACACGAAAATAAATTTCTTTATTTCTTATTTAATATTTTTAGCATTTGGAAGAATTATAATAAAAAATAAAGAAATCATAAAAACACATACTGTACGATTTTGACCTTGACAAAAAATAATTTTCATGTTATAAAAAAAAAAAAAAAATTAAATTACATAAAATCAAATATTTAAAATGACAGAAAATTATTAATTATTTTTTTACTTAAGATTATACATACTAGCAACCTTGCAGTCACTATGTGACTGCCGTGGCTTGTGGACTATGAATAAATGGAACATCAGGATAAGCTTATATCTTTAAAAATGTCAATATTTCACAAGATACAAGGTCATTTCTTGATTATGTATTTAGAGATAAAACATTTTCGATCATAACTCAGCAATTACCGGAGAGTAAAATCGAGGACTAATTTATGAAATTTATCAACTTTGAAAGCATTTATGAGTTTAATTTCAAGACTCCAAAAAATTTGAGTATCCCTGACGGATACACGCTGGATTTGCCGACAGTGCGTTAAATTATCCAGCACTTAGAATACTCTCGAGTTGTCCTCAATCTTCCTCTCTGGTCACTGCTGTCTTATCATATATCACATTTTTTTTTACTCTCTTATAATTATTATTTTAATAACATTAAGATTATTATTATGGTCGACGGAATCGTATAGTATGTATCATACATTACAATGTAGGTATTATAAAATTATTGTTATATTTTTCCGCCTGGGTAGTTACTCATGGCGAATTGATTTTCAACTCCACTTTAATTAATAAATTAATATTCGACATCTAAAATATTAAAAGAATTATTAAAACTTAAGTAACATGTATTAAAAATAAAATACATTAGATATAAAATAGCTAAAAACTAGGTTATGTATTTGTCAAACTTACCTATTAATTTAAAAAATAAAAAAGCAATTATTCCCAGTCATATAATTTATATCATTCATCACCGAAACATGGCTAAGTTGTGTATTAAAATACAGCTGGTCTGCTGAATATTTTTATACTGAAATGCAAACGCTGATACAGTATTTTGATGGCCTTGTTGATTGGAAAACAAACTCTTTCACCTAAACTATTTTACACAGTACTTTTTACTCCAACACTTAAAAACGATGATCAGTTGAATATTTTATTTATAACCTTACTGATGATTGATCTGTTAGATTTTTTTATTTTAATTTTAATCTAAAAAAAGATTCTTTTTGGAACTTGTACACTTCTTTTAACAGGTCAATACCATCCGGCAGCCATTTTGGGCCACTAATTATGTTTTATGTATAGTTTTTTTCCCTAGGAATATTTCAGTTCTTTAACTGTGCAGCTCTTTATTCACTAGATTGATTTTTACGCCATCTGCTGTTCACTGAAATTAGAAAATATTTTTTTTTAGCACAAAAGTCAATAAATAAAACATTAAAGTTAGCTGTCACTTGACAATTTTTTAATTTTTTTTAACAAATAAATTTGCTCCAAAAAAATTGCATTTATAGTTTTTTAAAATTTTTAGATGTCAATTTTTTTTGCCATAATTTATTTGTTACAATATTTTTAAAATTATCAACTATCTGCTAAGTTAATTTTAATTTTTTTTTCTAATTTAATTATTGAAAAAAAAAAAAAATTAAAAAATTAAAAAAGTGGCCTAATTTTAATTTTATTAAAGTGACAGCTAAATTAATTAATGACACTGAAATTAACGGACATTAAAAATTTTTTTAGAATTTTATAGCAATTAAAATTAATTATTTAAATTGTTTCAATTAATTTTTTTATATTTATTATTGTGATTATATTTAACTGTACACAATTCTAGGAAATTTAAAGTTGTAAAACTGGTAAAGCTGCTCCGAGCGCTCGGATAACTACCACCGTATTTCGCGTTCCAGATCATTCGTTGTTAGTCACTGGTGGGATACTTACCAAGCTAATAATTATTTACGTGATTCACGCAATTTATTTTCTGCTTATATCAAGTAATTCTTCAACAAGTAAGTACAATATTTATTTTCATTAAATTATTCTTTATCGTTGCAATTTATTTCGTAATTAAATCGAATCACAGACCACATTTAATTAAAATAATTATTTTGATAGAAAGTTCTCGTATGTCCTTTGTTCTCGGGCGTCCATTTTATATCTGCAGCGTCACATTTATTCAGGTCAATCAATAGTCGAGAAAATTTTACTTATTCGTTGATCTAAATTCATTCTGTTTGATATTTCTTTTTAAATATTATTTATTTTAATTACAAAACATTTTTAAAAATTTACATTTGTTTCGCGGTTATTAAATTCTCCAGTTTCATTTTTATTATCAATAAGTCAATAAGTAAGTAAAATCTGATGAAAATAACGGACGCCATTACATGAAAATTGCTTTGTCATATTTTTCCTCAATTAATTATTTTACGTCAAACTCACAATAAAAATAAATTTAATTAAATAATAAATCTAAAAGTTATTTTCATGATAATTATAACTGACATTTGATAATTCTTAGAATTTTTTTTATCAGATCTGTCAAAAATAAAATTCCAGAATTGACATTTGGATTAAAAAATATTTCGTGAAGTGTTTTAAAAGTAATTTCTAGATAATTCATATTTTAAATTGAATAAAAAAAATTTATTTGGTGTTTATTAATTTTAGTATTGTATTTTTTTATCGGATTTATTTACTGTCAATCTCTCAGGTTATATTAAAATTTAATGAAAATTAATTTTAAAAAAATTATTACAAAAAAATTCAATTTGTAAAAAAGTTGAAAAATTATGAATGCAATTTTTTAATTATTTATAAAACAATACTAATAATCTTGATAATTTACAGATAAAAAATGCAGATCTTCGTGAAGACTCTGACAGGAAAAACCATAACTTTAGAGGTGGAAGCATCAGACACCATCGAAAATGTGAAAGCCAAGATTCAGGACAAGGAGGGAATTCCTCCAGACCAGCAGCGTCTCATCTTCGCTGGTAAACAACTCGAGGACGGAAGAACCTTGTCCGACTATAACATCCAGAAAGAGTCCACTCTCCATTTAGTACTGCGTCTTCGTGGAGGCATGCAAATTTTCGTAAAAACTTTAACCGGAAAAACGATAACCTTGGAAGTCGAGGCTTCAGACACTATTGAAAATGTGAAAGCCAAGATCCAAGACAAGGAAGGTATCCCACCAGACCAACAACGTCTCATCTTCGCTGGTAAACAACTAGAAGATGGACGTACCCTCTCTGATTACAACATCCAAAAGGAGTCAACTCTTCATTTGGTTCTGCGTCTCCGTGGTGGCATGCAAATTTTCGTCAAAACTCTGACGGGAAAAACCATCACCCTGGAAGTCGAAGCTTCCGACACCATCGAGAACGTCAAGGCCAAGATCCAGGACAAAGAAGGAATTCCACCAGACCAGCAGCGACTTATCTTCGCTGGTAAGCAGCTTGAGGATGGTAGAACTCTTTCGGACTACAACATCCAAAAAGAATCAACACTCCACTTGGTCTTGCGTCTTCGTGGTGGTATGCAGATCTTCGTCAAGACTCTGACTGGTAAAACCATCACCCTCGAAGTTGAGGCTTCAGATACCATCGAGAACGTCAAGGCTAAGATCAACATCCAGAAAGAATCCACCCTTCACTTGGTCTTGCGTCTTCGTGGTGGTATGCAGATCTTCGTCAAGACATTGACCGGTAAAACCATCACCCTGGAGGTGGAAGCTTCCGACACCATTGAGAACGTCAAGGCCAAAATTCAAGACAAAGAAGGTATTCCACCAGACCAACAACGTCTTATCTTCGCTGGTAAACAACTCGAGGATGGAAGAACTCTTTCGGACTACAACATCCAGAAAGAATCCACCCTTCACTTGGTCTTGCGTCTTCGTGGTGGTATGCAGATCTTCGTCAAGACTCTGACTGGTAAAACCATCACCCTCGAAGTTGAGGCTTCAGATACCATCGAGAACGTCAAGGCTAAGATCCAGGACAAAGAGGGAATCCCTCCAGACCAACAGCGTCTTATCTTCGCGGGTAAACAGCTCGAGGATGGAAGAACTCTCTCCGACTATAACATCCAGAAGGAGTCCACCCTTCACTTGGTATTGCGTCTCCGTGGTGGTCAATAATCATTCATCGTTTACCAGTAGATAAAATAGTCATACTAGAATACATTCTTTTCTTAATTATAAAATTATTATTCATTCCAAGTTTGATTTAATTAAACTTTTTTTTACTGCAGTCTCATGGGTAGATTTATTGTAACCTACTGGTACAATTAGTAAATAATCTCGGCGTTATAATTCTGGAATTTATTTTGGCTTTTAATAAATATAAAAAATAATAAAATTTTGTGATTTGAAATTATTTATTTATGCTCAATTAATATCAACTGAAGATACCGGGAGGAAAAAATAACAGACTTCGGTAACTTCATAACTTTGATCGAAGACTGAACTTTAGAGCGATCTGAGAAAAAATAGTAGCTTATCATTGTGATTATCAGCCAGGTGTTCAGTCACGAATTGATTCGCATGAAAACTTTTAATCTCTAGTGATAAAAAATTCAATAAAAGTATTTGGATTGAATAACTAAAAAAGTTTATTGTTTATTTATTCAATAAAGTTATAAAATACGCTAACTTAAAATATTAAACACACGTTTTTAATTATATAAAGCATAAAAATTATGTTTTAATTTGCATCTTCTCTGATGTCTTCATCACTTAGCTCAGAGACTTCTTCAGGAGCTTCAGAGTCGGTATTTGCTTGAGTCGGGCCTGAAAAAAAAATTATTTTAATTATAATAAAAGATAAAAATAATTGTTGGATTAAAAATCTTAGACTTACCAATAAATCGTAGCAGCACAGGCAAGAATATCAATCCGTGAGAAGCGCCGATTATTAAAATTCCCAAGTACATTCTGAAGTAAAAGACTTGGAATATTTGAGTCTTGGCGAATGCAAGAACAATTATTCCAATTAATTTCGTCATAGTTATGCCTGAGAAGACCTTTAAAAAATAAAAAACAAGGAGTTACCGGCAATTATTATTATTTATTATTTATGGAAATATTTATAAGGAATAAAATAAGCTTACAGAACTGCCCATGTCAGTCAGAGCTTCCGAGGTTTTGGCGACTCTTGTTTTTTCAGTAGAAGTAAGGTACGAGTGAACCAAGTGACTACAAAATTCAACAGAGATTCCAACAGTCTAAAAAATAATAAGTCATTTTAATGATTATAATTTTTGCGCGCCGTTCTTCAGATTTTATTTCAACGAATGTTACCATCACTAAATTGACGAGCGAGATCGCATTGAGAGATATGTTCCACCAGTACATGTATCCGAGCATGTTTACGATGATCATCGCTACGGTCAACAGTACAACCACCGCCGAGAATAATGACAGTCCGGTGAGTAAGTACGTCACCACGAAAACGACGAGAAGCGACAGACCAATCGACTCGAACAGTTCTTGCCAAATCGTCAGATACTGCTCGTAAAATACGTAAAAAACACTGAAAATACAAACTTGTAGCTTCATCACAACTCCAACTGACCCCTTATGCTACTATTAATTTGATGAATAATATACCTGTAGGGAAAGACCTCGATTGTTTGATTAGTCAGCGAGGCGCTGTTGATCATACTCGTTATATTATCAGCAATGATTCGAGCGTACGAGAGAGAGTTGTACCAGTCTGACTGCTTCTTCAATGGCGTATGGTAGCTCATGAAGTACGTGTCTCCAACATCAATCATCCCATGTTCGTCAGACGAATACTTTAATGCCTGTCGAAAATTTAATGAGCCAATAATTCATTTTGTACCACAAAAAAACTTATGCAATTGCAACGTACATCAAGATAAGCTGCACGACCACTTTTCGCGCATTCATCATCTGGTATATCAGATACAAAGTAGCTGATATATTTACGAAAACTTCGTGCATCTGGTCTTAATCCTAATTCATCAGTTGGTATATTGCAGCTCTTGCAATCGTCTATAGTGAGTGAAATTCAGAGTTATTAATTCTATCTAATTGGAATTTTAATGTTTGATAAAATTTACATCTAGTATGAGGGCAAAACGATCCATTGCTTGGAAAATATTGACAGCAGCTGGAAATTGTACTCCAATCAAAGTAATCGTCGATCCATGAGGAAGCCGGTTTTGCAATATATGATCTATATTTTTATCAATAATTTAGTCATCAATGATAAATTAATAGCTGTTTTTATATAAAAAAAAATAAATAAATTTTTACATTGTAGATTGTTCAGAAGCAGTAAAAATTTGAGTATAAAGGGAGTCTGAATTGCACTTTTGACCGCCACAAATTGCATTTTGAACATTTGTATCTGTGTAATTTAGCCCACTCTTCACTACAAAATATACTGGTGGTCCCATTGATAAAAGATCTTCCATGAACTGAAAATAATCAACTCTGATCATAAATATAAAAATCATCAGCTAAAGGCTGTACCTTAAAATACTTTAAAACGTAAGAATCTTCGGACATTGAGAGCTTTTGATCCAAACCAAGTTCAACATTGGGCCCAACGATACAATGAAGCACTAACGCGCCTATAAAAAATACTATCACTCCAATTCCGACAGATTTCTTCATCAGAAAAGGCGTGTAAAAGTACGAAAATATACTATGAATAATTCTGTAGTCTTCATCATCATATATTGATTTCTTCACTTGAAGACAACACAAAATCTCAGCTCGATGATTCTGTAAAAGATTAAACAGAAATACATATGCTGTTGTACTAAAAATATTTTTTGATGATTCTAAGTAGAGTTACTACCTCAGATCGTCTCACATCTAACGAGAGCAAACTTATAAACGCTGTGATTTGCAGCAGAAAGTTTATGAGTATCGCCACTGACGCGTACAGAGCAAACGTGTTGACAGCTGGCATGGACGAGAGGGTTCCGATCAAGAAACACAGACACTCGGAAATACTTGTCAGTAATATGCTGGGCCCTACTGACGATAAAATTCTCCCAATGTATTCTGGTATGCTTTCTCCAGCGCGCAAGGGATTTTTCTGGTGAGTTTGAACGAGGATGAAAATATTGTCGACTCCTACTGCCAATACCAGGAACGGAATCACCTCGAGTGTTAAAATCGTCGTCGGGACTCCAATGTAGCCGAAAATTCCAAAAGTGCTGGCCACAGAGGCTAAAACAATAATAATTCCACCGAGACTGATCAATATTTTGCTGGTAACCTGCAAATAGAAGAAATCAATCGCCGTCATCAGTCGAAGCTTTGAATAAAATCATTGAGATTGTAATTTTCTTACGAAGCACTGTTGGGATAATTTAAATTGTCCTAGAGTCAACACTATGAAGAGGAACATGAAGGCATAACTTATGACCACTGTTTGTATTTCAGTCACAGAAGTTCTTTGCAATTCATCTTCAATTGACCTCTCTGCGCTGTAAGCGACTTCCATAAACTCTGGACACGCAGAACTGCTCCAATTTTTCATGAAATCTAGATACTTTTGTTCCCACTTTAACATTGGTTGTAATTCTGTTTTGTTCAATGAATTTTTAACCATAAAAGTCAGAACTAATCCAGTAGATTTCATATAGTCAGCACTATCATATTTAAACTGATTATCCTGCAAAAAACCTCCGAATGCTACTTCTGGAATAATTGGTCCTTTAAACGGTGCCATACATTGCACGTTGTACGGATTTCTACAAAAATAGAAAAGAAATCATTTTAATTTTTACGATTATTGTTTAATCTTTTTGATTAAATTTTCTTACTGCGTGCAATGAAAAAGCTTTTGTATATTATCATTATATTTGTGGGTAGTAAATTCCGTAATATTATTTTGGAAGTAACCCCACACACTTTGCACAACACACATGTCTAAAGTTACTGGTCCATCAAAGTCATTGCGAACTGGAGCGAAGCAAATTTTTTCCAAGCCTTCGTTTGAATCTTGTCCAATCTTAACAATTAAAGTAATTTAAGATACTTTTTATTTTTTGACTTGTTGATTTTAATACAAATTTATCACATCTTCAACCACTCACTTGTAAAATTTGTTGTTGAAGATCATAGACGGCAATCATAAATTCTTTTATAAACACTGGACCAACTTCTAGTGCCTCATTAGCGCTTGATATGTATGTAAACTAGTATTAATACTTTGAATTAATCTCAATTTTCTTGATAGTATCATTGTAACAAGTAACTTACATTTTTTAAGCCAACAGGTTTTATAAAAACTTGCTCGGTTCGATAAAAAGGAGAGAAGTGACTGTCAAAATAATCTCTCTCGGATCTAGATCTACTTTGAGGCGAAGCCCAAATTTCGATAGGGTTGATGGTTATTTGTAAAGAAATTGATCCATAAATTAATGCTGCTAGCACAATAAATATCAGACACAAACACCCGATAGAGTATTTTGCAAAAACTGTTAACGAACAGGTAGATTGATTAAATAACTGCAAAAATAAAAAAAAGTATTCAGCAAAAATAAATATTAAAAACTTACAGTATCCCCATTTGCTAAATAACGATTTGAATTTTTTGTGACAACTTATTTGAAAGTCATAGCAGTCACTCATTTTAAAATTATCTGCACAGAATAAATAAAATAATTAATCGCTTCCTCCGAACTTAAAATTAATAAATAATATCTAAAAAAATACATACTGGCCCAAAATTTTTTAAAAAATATCTGATTCAAAGTGAAGATCGTACTGATAATAATTATCAATATTCCGACGACTATTCCGTAGCCATTAAACTCAAGAATGGTAAAAACCGAGTCTTCTTCCTTCCACTCGATAATATTTTTGCAAACACAGTCGACGCACCCGCATGCAGTCGAATTCTTCGAGCAATAAACAGAAATAAACAACAAAATTTATTTATGTTCCATAAAAAATATCTACAAGGCGATTAATAAATTTATATTGTCGTACTTCGTAAGCTTCACTGCATAACTTAGTCGGCGGATTCAATGGCTCGGTTAAATTTTTCTCTCGATCCGGTTTATAAACATAAGTTATTTGAAAGGGAACCATAGGAGTATTTATGCTTCCCATAGAACTGAACCATCTGTGCACAAATTTATTATTTCGATTTAAAAACTGAAATTTTTTTGCTAAAGTTTTAAAATACCTACAATTTGGGTGAACAATGACTTGCTTCGTAAGGGATGCACGCTAAATCCATGACCAAATCACCTGTCTGTGGCATTATTACTTTTCTACACGAATCGTAAGTCGCATTTACATATTCTTCTGATATATAAACCTTGTCAGAAGAAAATATATATTAATATATTAATAAATAGCAATAATTCTAAATTGAATTAAAATGTACTACCCTAACTTCATTGATATATTTTTTCCCAGTAGCGGCATTAATTTTACTCTCTACGTCAGCCATAAAATTACTTTGATTTTTAGCACAAGTCATTTGACAAATTGACTGAAGTAAATTTTTGTAACAGGTTTTACAGCGACCTAGTATCGTTTCAGCCATTGCTAATTTTTCGTTCATTGCAAAAATTATGTCTGCATCACAGCAAGTTTCAGGATGTTCTAAATAGCGACCAAATATTAAAAAAAAAATAATATAATGTTTAAAAATAATTTTATGTTTGATTAAATTCTATTGATTCACAAAAAGTGAAAAAAAATTACCGGTGTCAGAAAAAAATTCCGGGCATCTTTTCTTGAGAACTTGTTCAGCTGCTGAGTCATTAATTAATTTAGCTGGTCCTTTGTAAGGACAATATTGATAACCAAAAGAGAGATCTGCACATATTCCGTACCAAACACATGTAGATTCTGTAGTTACAGAAGAAATTAATGCACCGATCAAAAAAATTAATAAATAAGCCATTCTTTCAATAAAAACACTATTTAAAGTTAAAAAAACATTTGTCAAAAAATGCACACGTATGGAAGTATAATTTTAAATGAAAAAGAATTTAATAATGACTCATTGAAAATAGTTAGGACAAGGGGGATATATTTGCTCAATTAATATCAACTGAAGATACCGGGAGGAAAAAATAACAGACTTCGGTAACTTCATAACTTTGATCGAAGACTGAACTTTAGAGCGATCTGAGAAAAAATAGTAGCTTATCATTGTGATTATCAGCCAGGTGTTCAGTCACGAATTGATTCGCATGAAAACTTTTAATCTCTAGTGATAAAAAATTCAATAAAAGTATTTGGATTGAATAACTAAAAAAGTTTATTGTTTATTTATTCAATAAAGTTATAAAATACGCTAACTTAAAATATTAAACACACGTTTTTAATTATATAAAGCATAAAAATTATGTTTTAATTTGCATCTTCTCTGATGTCTTCATCACTTAGCTCAGAGACTTCTTCAGGAGCTTCAGAGTCGGTATTTGCTTGAGTCGGGCCTGAAAAAAAAATTATTTTAATTATAATAAAAGATAAAAATAATTGTTGGATTAAAAATCTTAGACTTACCAATAAATCGTAGCAGCACAGGCAAGAATATCAATCCGTGAGAAGCGCCGATTATTAAAATTCCCAAGTACATTCTGAAGTAAAAGACTTGGAATATTTGAGTCTTGGCGAATGCAAGAACAATTATTCCAATTAATTTCGTCATAGTTATGCCTGAGAAGACCTTTAAAAAATAAAAAACAAGGAGTTACCGGCAATTATTATTATTTATTATTTATGGAAATATTTATAAGGAATAAAATAAGCTTACAGAACTGCCCATGTCAGTCAGAGCTTCCGAGGTTTTGGCGACTCTTGTTTTTTCAGTAGAAGTAAGGTACGAGTGAACCAAGTGACTACAAAATTCAACAGAGATTCCAACAGTCTAAAAAATAATAAGTCATTTTAATGATTATAATTTTTGCGCGCCGTTCTTCAGATTTTATTTCAACGAATGTTACCATCACTAAATTGACGAGCGAGATCGCATTGAGAGATATGTTCCACCAGTACATGTATCCGAGCATGTTTACGATGATCATCGCTACGGTCAACAGTACAACCACCGCCGAGAATAATGACAGTCCGGTGAGTAAGTACGTCACCACGAAAACGACGAGAAGCGACAGACCAATCGACTCGAACAGTTCTTGCCAAATCGTCAGATACTGCTCGTAAAATACGTAAAAAACACTGAAAATACAAACTTGTAGCTTCATCACAACTCCAACTGACCCCTTATGCTACTATTAATTTGATGAATAATATACCTGTAGGGAAAGACCTCGATTGTTTGATTAGTTAGCGAGGCGCTGTTGATCATACTCGTTATATTATCAGCAATGATCCGAGCGTACGAGAGAGAGTTGTACCAATCTGACTGCTTCTTCAATGGCGTATGGTAGCTCATGAAGTACGTGTCTCCAACATCAATCATCCCATGTTCGTCAGAAGAATACTTCAGTGCCTGTCGAAAATTACATAAGCCAATAAGTCATTTTATACCACAAAAAAATTTATGCAATTGCAACGCACATCAAGATAAGCAGCGCGACCACCTTTCGCACATTTATCATCTGGTACATCTGACACAAAGTAGCTAATATATTTACGAAAACTCTCCGCGTCTGGCCGTAGTTTGAGTTTATTCTCTACTATATCACAGGCTTTGCAATCATCTATAAAAAAATTAATTTCATAACAATTAAGGATTTTATTTTAAATTAAAGTAATAATTTTTTTATCCAGTGCTTTTATATTTTTAATCGTGATTAAACTTACTTCGAGTATGAGGGCAAAATGATCCATTGTTAGCAAAATATTTACAACATTCCAGAATTTTGCTCCAATCGATGTAATCATCAATCCAGGAAGAAGCTGGTTTAGCAATGTATGATCTAGAATGTGAAATTTAATTAGCTCGCCATGTAATTTTAATAAATTATAAAACTAAATCTTACATTTGAGATTGTTGAGACGCAGTATATATTTGAGTGTATACAGAATCTACATTGCATTCTGGACCGCCACATACTGCATTCTGGACGGTTGTATTGGAGTAATTCAATCCACCTTTTACTACAAAGTACACTGGTGGTCCTACTGATAATAAGTCTTGCATAAACTGGAATAATTTTATCATAGAAAATTTTTTGCAACTATACTTGAACATTTTAAAAGAATTATATAGTTTTTTACATTAAAATACTTTAAAACGTAAGAATCTTCGGACATTGAGAGCTTTTGATCCAAACCTATTTCGACATTAGGTCCAACTATAGAATGAAGCACTAACGCGGCTATAAAAAATACTATGACTCCAATTCCGACATTTTTTTTCATCAGTAAAGGTGTGTAAAAGTACGAAAATACATTATGAATAATGTTGTGATTTCCCTGGGTTGCTGTCGATTTCTTTATTGGAATACAGCACAAAACATCAGCACGATTATTCTGTGAAAGATTAAACAGAAATACACATGCTGTTGTACTAAAAATATTTTTTGATGATTCTAAGTAGAGTTACTACCTCAGATCGTCTCACATCTAACGAGAGCAAACTTATAAACGCTGTGATTTGCAGCAGAAAGTTTATGAGTATCGCCACTGACGCGTACAGAGCAAACGTGTTGACAGCTGGCATGGACGAGAGGGTTCCGATCAAGAAACACAGACACTCGGAAATACTTGTCAGTAATATGCTGGGCCCTACTGACGATAAAATTCTCCCAATGTATTCTGGTATGCTTTCTCCAGCGCGCAAGGGATTTTTCTGGTGAGTTTGAACGAGGATGAAAATATTGTCGACTCCTACTGCCAATACCAGGAACGGAATCACCTCGAGTGTTAAAATCGTCGTCGGGACTCCAATGTAGCCGAAAATTCCAAAAGTGCTGGCCACAGAGGCTAAAACAATAATAATTCCACCGAGACTGATCAATATTTTGCTGGTAACCTGCAAATAGAAGAAATCAATCGCCGTCATCAGTCGAAGCTTTGAATAAAATCATTGAGATTGTAATTTTCTTACGAAGCACTGTTGGGATAATTTAAATTGTCCTAGAGTCAACACTATGAAGAGGAACATGAAGGCATAACTTATGACCACTGTTTGTATTTCAGTCACAGAAGTTCTTTGCAATTCATCTTCAATTGACCTCTCTGCGCTGTAAGCGACTTCCATAAACTCTGGACACGCAGAACTGCTCCAATTTTTCATGAAATCTAGATACTTTTGTTCCCACTTTAACATTGGTTGTAATTCTGTTTTGTTCAATGAATTTTTAACCATAAAAGTCAGAACTAATCCAGTAGATTTCATATAGTCAGCACTATCATATTTAAACTGATTATCCTGCAAAAAACCTCCGAATGCTACTTCTGGAATAATTGGTCCTTTAAACGGTGCCATACATTGCACGTTGTACGGATTTCTACAAAAATAGAAAAGAAATCATTTTAATTTTTACGATTATTGTTTAATCTTTTTGATTAAATTTTCTTACTGCGTGCAATGAAAAAGCTTTTGTATATTATCATTATATTTGTGGGTAGTAAATTCCGTAATATTATTTTGGAAGTAACCCCACACACTTTGCACAACACACATGTCTAAAGTTACTGGTCCATCAAAGTCATTGCGAACTGGAGCGAAGCAAATTTTTTCCAAGCCTTCGTTTGAATCTTGTCCAATCTTAACAATTAAAGTAATTTAAGATACTTTTTATTTTTTGACTTGTTGATTTTAATACAAATTTATCACATCTTCAACCACTCACTTGTAAAATTTGTTGTTGAAGATCATAGACGGCAATCATAAATTCTTTTATAAACACTGGACCAACTTCTAGTGCCTCATTAGCGCTTGATATGTATGTAAACTAGTATTAATACTTTGAATTAATCTCAATTTTCTTGATAGTATCATTGTAACAAGTAACTTACATTTTTTAAGCCAACAGGTTTTATAAAAACTTGCTCGGTTCGATAAAAAGGAGAGAAGTGACTGTCAAAATAATCTCTCTCGGATCTAGATCTACTTTGAGGCGAAGCCCAAATTTCGATAGGGTTGATGGTTATTTGTAAAGAAATTGATCCATAAATTAATGCTGCTAGCACAATAAATATCAGACACAAACACCCGATAGAGTATTTTGCAAAAACTGTTAACGAACAGGTAGATTGATTAAATAACTGCAAAAATAAAAAAAAGTATTCAGCAAAAATAAATATTAAAAACTTACAGTATCCCCATTTGCTAAATAACGATTTGAATTTTTTGTGACAACTTATTTGAAAGTCATAGCAGTCACTCATTTTAAAATTATCTGCACAGAATAAATAAAATAATTAATCGCTTCCTCCGAACTTAAAATTAATAAATAATATCTAAAAAAATACATACTGGCCCAAAATTTTTTAAAAAATATCTGATTCAAAGTGAAGATCGTACTGATAATAATTATCAATATTCCGACGACTATTCCGTAGCCATTAAACTCAAGAATGGTAAAAACCGAGTCTTCTTCCTTCCACTCGATAATATTTTTGCAAACACAGTCGACGCACCCGCATGCAGTCGAATTCTTCGAGCAATAAACAGAAATAAACAACTAAATTTATTTACGTTCCATAAAAAATATCTACAAGGCAATTAATAAATTTATATTTTCGTACTTCGTAAGCTTCACTGCATGACTTTGTCGGCGGATTCAATGGCTCGGTTAAATTTTTCTCTTGATCCGGTTCATAAACATAAGTTATTGTAAAGCCGCCGAAAACTTTAGACATTTCACCCATGGATGTATACCACCTGTATATAAAGTCATTTGTAATTACAATAATCACCAAAAAAAAAAAAAAAAAGTTTTATGTTTTATACCTTTTTGGCGTACATCGGCTCAGTCCGTAATTTCCACAAGAAATATCAAGCGCTGAACCGCCACTTGCTGGATACAGTACTCCTCTACAAGAGTCGAAAGTCGCATTTATATATTCTTCTGATATATAAACCTATTTTTATTGTTTATAATATTATTTATTTTTTTAAATTATATTTCTATACAGAAAAAAATTAATTTGAATCAAGTAAATTTATTTTTTTTTAATTTAAAAAAAATTTTTCTTAGTTTAAGTAAATTTTAATTGATTTAAGAATTTTTC